>CM033470.1:332323776-332428599 GCA_019447015.1 Hymenochirus boettgeri
CCCTAGTACAACTGAGTAACCTCCATACTAGTCACTACACCATGGTTACCACCCAGTACACTGAGTAACCTCCCATACTATCACTACACCTGGTACCACCCTAGTACAACTGAGTAACCTCCCATACTAGTCACTACACCTGGTTTACCCCCCTAGTACACTGAGTAACCTCCCCTACTAATCACTACACCTGGTTACCCCCCAGTACATGAGTAACCTCCCATACTAATCACTACACCTGGTTACCACCCTAGTACACTGAGTAACCTCCCATAATAGTCACTACACCTGGTTACCACCCAGTACACTGAGTAACCTCCCATACTAATCACTACACCTGTTACCACCCTAGTACACTGAGTAACCTCCCATACTATCAATACAACCTGGTTACCACCCAAGTACACTGAAACCTCCCATACTAGTACCCTACACCTGGTTACCACCCAGTACACTGAGTAACCTCCCCTGCTAATCACTAAACCTGGTTACCACCCTAGTACACTGAGTACCTCCCATACTAGTCACTACACCTGGTTACCACCCAGTACACTGAGTAACCTCCATACTAATCACTACACCTGGTACCACCCTAGTACACTGAGTAACCTCCCATACTAGTCACTACACCTGTTTACACCCTAGTCACTGAGTAACCTCCCATACTAAGTCAACACTGGTTACCACCCTAGTACACTGAGTAACCTCCCATACTAGCACTACCACTGGTTACCACCCCAGTACACTGAGGAACCTCCCATACTAATCACTACACCTGGTTACCACCCTAGTACACTGAGTAACTCCCATACTATCACTACACCTGGTTACCACCTAGTACACTGAGTAACCCCCATACTATCACTACACACCTGGTTACACCACTAGTACACTGAGTAACCTCCCATACTAGTCACTACACCTGGTTACCCCTAGTACAACTGAGTAACCTCCCATACTAGTCAACACCTGGTTACCACCCTAGTACACTGAGTAACCTCCCATACTAGTCACTACACCTGGTTACCACCCGTACACTGAGTAACCTCCCATAACTATCACTACAAATGGTTACCACCTAGTTACACTGAGTAACCCCCATACAAACAACAACACTGGTTACCACCCTAGTACCGAGTAACCTCCCATACTAGTCACTACACCTGGTTACCACCCATGACCCGAGTACCCCCCATACAATCACTACACCTGGTTACCACCTAGTACACTGAGTAACCTCCCATACTAGATCACTACACCTGGTACCACCCTAGTTACATGAGTAACCCCTACTACTACCTGCGTTACACTATACATGAGTAACCCCCCATACAGATCACTACAGGTTACCACCCTAGTACACTGAGTAACCTCCATACTATCACTACACCTGGTTACCACCCTAGTACACTGAGTACCCCATACAAATCACTAACCAGGTTACCACCCGTAGTCACTGATAACTCCCATACAAATCACTACACCTGGTTACCACCCAGTAGTCACTGAGTAACCTCCCATACTATCACTAAACCGGTTACCAACCCTAGTACACTGAGTACCTCCATCTAACTAATATACCTGGTTACCACCCTAGTACACTGAGTAACCTCCCATACAAATCACTACAACCTGGTTACCACCTGTAGTGCACAGAGTAACTCCCATACTGAATCACTAAACCAGTTAACCACCCTAGTACACTGAGTAACCCCCATACTAGTCACTACACCTGTTACCACCCTAGTACACTGAGTAAACCCCCTACTAATCACTACACTGGTTACCACCCTAGTACATGAGTAACCTCCCATACTAGTCACTACACCGGTTACCACCCTATTACACTGAGTAACCCCCCATACAAATCACTACACCTGGTTACCACCCTAGTTACACTGAGTAACCTCCCATACTAGTCACACACCTGGTTACCACCCTAGTACACTGAGTAACCTCCCATACTAATCACTACACCTGGTTACCACCCTAGTTACACTGAGTAACCCCCATACAAATCAACTACACCTGGTTACACCTAGACTTAACCTGAGTAAACCTCACAGTACTAGTCACTATAGTATGGGAGGTTACTCAGTGTACTAGGGTGGTAACCAGGTGTAGTGACTAGTATGGGAGGTTACTCAGTGTACTAGGGTGGTAACCAGGTGTAGTGATTAGCATGGGAGAATTGTGGAAATAAAATGGCTGTCATTCCATTTGGTATTAAAGGAGAACTAAACCCAATTTTTTACACTCCAGCATATAGCCTCTAAAAACACCAATAAACTGTAAAATAGCATTAACATTTCTCAGCAACCATAGTAAAGTGAGAGGTGTGACACTGATTACTGTTTTTATATCAAGGAGATCTGCCTTCTAATCCAATGTTGTTCTGTGGCTTAAGTTGTCCTTAAAGGCACAGATAAGGTTCACCACAGGGCAGTATGATTCTACTTTAAATAGCAATGTAGGGAGTGGCTTACACTGCATGTATTTTCATTAATGATTCGATCTGATTCTGTTTTCCTCTTAGATCATCGCAGAAAATGTCACTGACGAGCATTTAGCAGAAGGAAGACTTTATCCGCCCCTGAGCAGCATCAGAGACATTTCCTTCAAAATCGCAGTTAGAGTAAGTTCCCTCCATTCGGAACATTAGAATGTGTTGATCGGAGCTGTCGCATCTAAGGTGCTCCCGATGTTTCGGAAACTGCAACTCCCTGCATTCTGCAACCAAGGCATGCTGGGAGTTATAGATTCCAAACATCTGGAGCAGGGGCATAACTATCAGGGGAGCAACTGCAAGGGGACCCAGGAGCAAAGGGGGCCCCTTGTTCTTATTTTTCCTATGACAGATATAGAATTCCTCCCAGAAAACCACTGTGGATGAAGCACAGGTAGGGGCCCCATCATAGTGTTGCTAGGGGGCCCAGTGATTCCTAGTTACGCCACTGATCTGGAGTGCCATGCGTGCTGTTCCATGCATGCTGTTTATTGACATGGCAGCCAATTATGTTATTATTGTGAATTATATATAAGGGTAATATAACGTTTTATTTGTAGTTGGTAACATGCCCTTCTTTTCAGATTGTGGATTACGCTTACAAAAACAACTTGGCCTCCTGGTACCCCGAGCCCGAAGACAAGGAATCCTTCGTCCGCTCCCTCATTTATAGCCCAGACTACGACTCCTTTACCATGGACAATTACCATTGGCCTGTCCAGGCCATGCAAATCCAAGATGTGTGATTTAAGCTTTTCTATACCTTCTGTTCATTCGGAAGCCGAACTCTCAGTATCCACACAGCAGTAAGGCTGGAACGTATGACTTTCTACACATATCTAGAACCCAAAGAGAATCAGATGGCCCTTTTTATACAAATCATTTTCAGTAATATCATTGAAACAGTACCTTGCACTTTGTACTGACTGGTATGGGCAAACTGGGCCTTAAAATCTTCTCCCCGTCATCAAAATATGGAACAACCCCAATCTGCCCGGTAATATTTCCTGTTATACTGGTAATGTCCGATAACAAACCTTTATAGAGATCAGAAAATCTACCGCTAGTATCTTCAATGTGGTCATAAATCCCACACCGGCCAATGTCCGCCCATAGCGCTACTAGGGGTAGTTTTAGCACTCGCTATAAAGGTTCATTATTGGATAAATGTTAAAAAACGGCCCTTAAATGCTGTTATCGTTACGGTAAGAGAAAGTGGCCTTTAATTGTAGGTTAATAGAGATTAAACCAGGAACTGTCCCATGATGGCAGGACACACATATTAATATCCCATCATTACTCAGTGGGAACTATAAATCCCAGCATTCCAGTTTCTTCAACAGCCACAGAATGTCGGGCTATTGGTCAGCTATTGAACACATGGATATACACAAATATACTCAGATAATCTCATATATGCCCTGGTAGGCCCAGAGCTTATTAAGGTCCATTTTTCTATGTCCCAGAAGGAAATCTATGTATTTTTATTAAATGAACAGCTATCCCTGCCATAGCTATAGTAGGGAAGAGGGCAGACACTAGTGCTATATGTCTGCACTATAACCTATTATCCATTATTATCAGGTGCCTGTGCTAGCTCTATGTAATGTCCTTACAATGTTTTAGAGTTACGATTACTAAGAAATATTTATTTGCAGTTATTCCCTTTTCTGTTATAAAATGACGTCTGCCTTCCAAATCTTGTTTTGTTATTCTAGCAATCGTACGTTAAAATGAATGTGTTCCAGCTGTTGTACATCTATATAAATATCATGGCAATAGGTACAGTTATGGAAACTTGCCTTCTTAAAGGAGAATGCGGGTAGGAAATATTAACGTTTAGTTAAAGGGTATCTAACTCGCGGGGGGGCCCGGCCCCTTCAGGTACGCCATTGGTGTGTGAAATACATTATAATAGTACATAGAGCTAGGCACACCAGTCTTAAGTGTATCAACTTATTTGTGATGCTTTGGAACCGGTGTGGTTCCTTCTTCAGACAAACAGTTATACATTATGGGAAATTCCCTCTCCCAGAGCTGGCTCATACTGATTACTGAGCATGCTTGCCCTCACAAACAGTCGTGTGTGAAAAAGGGGGCGTTGGTTAAGAGCAAATCAAGAAACTGGTTTGAAGGATTGCAGCAACACACACCTCACAGAATGTGCTTCTCAAATGTATACGTTTACAGAATACGATAAGGAAAAGGCATTTTTTCAGTTTATTGTACCCTTTAAAATTTAAATACCTTTAAAAGACTGTAAACTGCCATAACATTTGTAACTGCCTTCCTGCTGGATCTATAATTCACAGGGAGGAAGGTTCGTTCATTACCACCTCCCTGTAAAAATAGAACCCAGGCAATGTACAGTTAAACGCTACCTCCACTCACGGCTGTTCAGCAGCCAATCGGTTCATTCATCAGATGTTTTCTAACTGTTGTGACCCATTACACATCTAACATCTGGTTGGTTGCTGCAAATGAATATCAAGGGAAATAGCCCCGAAGTTTGGGAAATTTAGGTTTGTGAGTGTCAGATTTCTTACCTTACCAAACGTTTATATTGTGGGTTTAGTTCCCTTCTCTGGATGGGAGCCCAGGCAAGTGCACTTTCCACAGGCAAAATTTCATTTTAGGGGAAGGCAAATTCGTATTGGTACTGGAAGGTAGAAACTGAATGATCTCTTTGTTCTTCAATAAAATCCTTCATTAACCGTTTGTTAAACAAACACGGAAGGTGTAGGAAAGGACAATATCGGACAAATAAGAGTAAACCCCAATGTTAACGTGGGCTTTACTTTATTTGTTGGGTCTATTCTGTTTACATTACCGGGGTGGACACCCGATGCAATATGCAAAACATAGAAGGGGAACTGTGGTCTCCAAACAAGGTGAGTTTAAATGAAATGCCAGTTTCCTACCTTTAAAACGAGCTCCCACTAGGTGAAAACAGCCTTTTCAGGCACAGATCTCACAAAAGATTAAGAACTCTACTTACAGCCCCTCGCTCCTGCCGCTTTCTGCTTGCTGGCTCTGATCCGGCTTCCTGCTTGCTGGAACTTTCAAGCAGGGGCCAGGCTGGCAGCTGCGTCTGTAATTGGCTGAGAGGCAGCTAATAACAGATGTGGCTGCCGGCAATGCAGAGCGCCGCAGGATTGAGGGGCTGTAAGTAGATTTCTGATTCTTTATTTAGTAATCTGATATAGCTGTTGGGCATAGGAAGGGTAGCCCTACACTACAGAAAAGTCTTGTTAAGCAAGTTGGAGAGCAGCCAGGAAGGGATCCGGAGGGTGGGAGGGAGGTGGGGGGTAAAGGGCTCCCCTGCGCATGTCACACTACCTCCCAGAGGAAGGAAAGCAGGAAGACAGCTTCTACTCTTCAGTTTCCTGGACTTTGGACAAGCACTACAGGAGAACCATAAGCAGCAGTGATGTAAGGTAAGGATTTTTTAAAACTACACAGTGGGGCCAGTAGTGGGTTAAATTTTACTTGGGGGGGGGGGTGACCATGCCCTTTAAGCCGGCTAAAGTTTTGACTGCATCCCGGGAGCCCAGAAGGTAAGAGGAGCGCCATGGTAAGTAATACATCTCCCTCCAAATATAATCTGCATGAACCTTCTGAGTGTTACTGCACCAAGATGTAGACAGGGGCCAATGGACCCCATAGTATGTAGGACAGGATTTATAGAGCTGAGCAGTTCCGACCAGTCACAGCTAGGGAAATGGACAATGTCTAAATGTTGGTGCATTGAGACCTGCAGGTTTATTCTTTGTGCCGTGAATCTCTATAAACAGATGTGTTACTCTTCCTGTATCAGACTGTAGGATATTAACAGTTGCATCTCTGAATTAAGGCTCCGGTGCCTGTCACACAGTGGGTCTGTTCTATCATTGAGAACACGCAGTGATGTGCATTAAGCTATTTGTATCTATGGGTAATTTCCTGTGGCGTTAGACCTTACCGTGATTAGGCTGATGGAAATCAATGTCAGGGCACTATTTAGAGGGATTTAACTCTCGAAATGGCTTCAGTCTAAAGTGCTTTCTGCTTCTTGTACAAATCAACATTCTGCTGCCTTGGTGTCCAACATCAAACAATGCGAGTGACCTTAACGTTAGTGGCCACCCCAGAGTTCTGTACGTCTGACAACTCCATCCAGCCAGACCTATTGTGTGTTCTGCACAATGAAAGTCTCTAAGTATAAAGTATATTTTATTGCACAATATAAACCAGTGTTCGGGTTGGTAGGTAACAAAGGGATCTGTCCATTCACTATCCGGACTTGATATATTTTGTTCTCAAGTCCATAACCAATTCGGGTTATTTTGGGTTACCTTAGTGATGGCTTCTAGCAGGTGTTAATTATTAGATTCCTGTGGTCCCAGCAGTCTGTTCACTCTGCCCTCTCTACTGATTACCCCCAGAGCTGTCTAGGGACCCCTATTTAGAAGAGCTGTGAATGGTGCACACATTGCTGGCATGCTGGGAAATAAATGCTAGAAAAATGAACTCGCACCATGACGACTTTTCGAAGGAACGATCAGTTGTTAATTAAAAATCTTCAAACCCACAGTAACAACTGAAAATCTATATTTGATAGGAACTAAAAGCTTGCTTTATAAATCCTTATATTTTCTATGTGGTCTCCTTCACAGTAGAAATGTGTAAATTACCTGTGCTACATGTATGTATCATTTTGCACTAGTGTAAAGGGCATGTTCACCCTTAAAATGAAAAAAGTGTATATATATTATAATAATCATTCCCCAAAGCTACAATAGTATTGGCTGTGATGTCATGTTACGTCCATGACTGACCGTTTGCTTACTGGAAGAACCAGGAAGTAGAAAGGGGCAACATAACATCAGCCTGTATTTCAGGTTAGTCTTACATCTCTTAGATTTCTATGTCTAACTATTTTGGAGTTGGGGGGGTAATTAATATTTTATTTTTCATTAAAGCCGAATGAACGATCTGACATTTTCTATTTACTAATGTTCATTCCTGCACATGTGAAGCATTTGACTACAAGCATTCATCTAAGATCCATGACTTTTCCAGCCGGCTGTGTGTTACAAAGCTTGCAGAAATCTAGTTATCGACTTGCAAGTGAAGAATAATTGATTGCAGCCCCACATGCGGGAATCTGTTTTTGATCATTTATATTCAGGGCGCATTCTGGCCAATTAAATAAAACATGAACTGAATGAAATGTAAAACAGGTCAGACATTATCCAACCTGACTGATCAAGGTTCCATCAATGCTACATCCAGTGCCAATGACTTATAATCCAATCAATGCATTAAAAGGAGCAATATAAGGAAGAGAACCACAGGGACTGTCAATCCAATGATCGCTACCTGACAACCTTAAACCTCTTGCAATTGAACCATCGAGCTTTCCACAATAAGGTAAGTGTAGGTACATTTATACAGGAAGCACCTGCATAGACTCTGTAGACTTCCCTGACTGTCCATCTAGAACAGAATCCATCTATCCACATGACAGGTGTGAGCTGTTGAAGACTAGTCGCTCCCTTCCCCCCCCTGGCTGTTACTCCTCTCATTGTTTTTTGCTTTAGATGCCCATTAATAAAGATATTAAAACAAATTACATTTCAGACTTTTTTTTATTCTGTTCAAAAGGATCATGTACATTCAAAATGACTAATGTGCCTTTCCTTAAGGAACTGTTACGGGCTAGGCCCCACTACACAGTGCACGGCGGCACGCTCGAATCGTACAATGCAGCGCAATTGCAATGTCATACGATTTGTGTGCGCTAACGTCCGCTTGAGCTGCGCATCCCTTGATGTTGCCCTATGGCAGCGCATGCGATGCGCACCAAAAATGGTGATCGCATGCGCTGCAAAAAACGGGCAAAAGCGCAGCGCAAGTCAGTGGACATTGGCCTCTTACATTGGCATGCGCTGGCACAATGCACAGAAAATGCCCTAGTGGGGCCGAGCCCTAATAAGGTAGAGGTAGAAACATTGTACTTCCTGCAACTGGGCTGGGATGTTGCACCAGAAGCCACTCAGTTGATATCCGTAGCAGTTCATTGCTGGACTATTTATAATGTGCTGCTAACCAGATTGACAGTGTCAGTTTGTATGTGACAGAAAATTAAGCCAGTCGGGTGACTAGCGAAACGTCTTCAAGAACTAAACTTCAAGTCCAGTTGATCTAATTCAATACAACAGATTCAGCAGATATACTTAAGGCCAAGATTGATATAGTCCCTTACCACCCCATGAAGCCCATAATCCTTACCCTTCACCATTGTCCTCACTTCCTCTGTAAGCTCAGAGAGCTTTTTAAAGAGAAGGTGCGCCTGAGTCAGTGGTTGTAACATCTCAACATTGACTGTCTGCTGCACTCAGGAACCTGTTATAAATGCAGGCTTTCTTGCAGGGTAGACAGGTAAGGATGGGGGGGGGGGGGAGTATAGACAGGGTCGTGGATTGGGGTGGGAAGTAAAGATTTTTGTTCTGGGGTGAAAGTGTCGATACCTGACAATGTTCTACAATGAAGGTAAAGGCTTCTTTATAAACATGCCCCTAAGTCTTAAATAAGAGGGAACCTATTTGTTTTCCTAAATATTTAGGATCTGTTATATATGAATTTTATACTTTGGGAAAGTCAGAAACCCTGGATTATTGTAATGACGTCCCGGATATAGAAATCTAGTCTAGCTTACAATTAATCATAAATATCTAGGAATCTCCACAGATGATTTTACAGGATTTTTATCATTTTCCAGTTACATTTTATAGATTTGGGACATGGGCTAATTGTGTTACATAGGAATCAGTGGCTCAGCATTTTTGTGGAATTCTCTGTTGCACTGGGGATGGAAATTTGTCGAGTCTTGAATTTGTCCTGTAGACCTGCCCCTCTGTTCTTAAAGGGACACTAAACTGAAAAAAAATGACTTTCCTTTATCAATTTCTATATTTTTAGTGCTGTCAGGAACTTGATGCCTTTTTGCATCACTAGATCTCCTCATGTCCTGTTCAGCTCACTCCTAGTTAGCATGCATGTCTCCTCTCTATGTATCCACCCCCTCCCAAAAGTGAGGCTCAAATGGAGCGTGAAGCATGTACAGTGAAGATGATCTGTGCCTCACTTCAGCCAATAGAATTCACCCAGTGATTTTGTGCTGTAATGAAAGTAAAACTGCTTTGCTATGGGAAGGTAATCAGCACAGGGAGCTGTAATAACTGCTTGAATCAAGGAAGATTTTCTTTTAGCTGTAGGAGTTTGAAGGTGTGTGTGGGGGGGGGGGGGTAAACTTTGTCATTGATTTCTTTAGGTACAGTGCTACATTGGGACAGGATTGGGTTTATCTGCACAGAAAGAGCACAGAGTAACAGATAATGATTATTCCCCTTCCTGATCTTAATGCTGAATCAATTAGCCATGCAGTGACAGAGAAATAAGCTTTACTTATATAGAATGGAGAGTTTCTACATGTAGTGTGCCAGGAGGAGGGGCTGGGTGATTGACAGTTCTTTACTGACAAGCTATGCCACGCCCTCTTTAAAAAGTAAAACTCCCAGTGCTAAAAAACAAGGGATAAGAAGGTCAGAGAAGAGAAAAAGCTGATTTATGATTGTTGGTAATTAATCCTAATTACTGTGTGATTAGTTAAAAAATGATTGGCCCCAGTTTACATGTCCTTTAAACTATGACATCATAGATCTACATACAAATCCAGGTTCATAAAGTGGTGGTGAAGATTGATTCAGATGAACAACCGTGCTCCTGGGATATATCTAGATTCACGCCATATGTTGGACTCCCCGTGATTCGTTGTGCGTCTCTTACACTGGAAACACCGACGATATTTGTCAAACTGATCCATAAGGAGGTCACTTCTGGCTCTGCATCAAAATCGGGAAAAGACCAATAAGCACAACTGGATCATATACAAGTGAAAAAGAATTAAGGGTGAATTGTCTCAAATTAGTATTAAATGGTCTTACCTTCCAAACAAGCCCTGGATCACAGCTCTAAAGCTGGGTACACACATGCCAGGCCTGCAATATCCTGTGTGTTATTTTTCAAAAATCAGGCTACACACAGTACCAAGCGTTCTGCCTATACACACCATATACACACCATATACACAGCATAGGGAGAACGCTCGGGACTGTGTGTTTCCCTCGGCCGCAGCAGACTCCTCTATAGGGAAACTACCATGACCAAGGGAAATTTTTCCCGAACAAGCCGACCCGAACGTTTGGCGTGCATTAGCAAAGTGCACACAGTACCGATAAAGCCCCATTACCATTGGATCCGACGGTATCTGGGCTTTATCTGTACTGTGTGTGCCCAGCCTAACCCATGGTGTCAATAGCTAAGTGTTCTATTTTACAGCATCCAATAGGAAGGCATTCGTATCATACCCTGTACCTCCCACTCCTGGCTATGTTAGTCCTGCCTAGAGGTTATCTCCACTGGGGGAAAAAATGCCATTTAGTTTTATTGAAGAACGGGAAGTAAAGGATTTTTGGGCCACAATTTAACTTTAAAATGAACTATTAAATGAAACCTGAAATCCTTGAGAAATGTCATCAATCATAGGGCTAGAAATCTGAATTCCCTGTGGTAGGATGTTAACTTGTATGTCTGTATGGAAGTAAAGTAACAAGTGTAGCATATGACAGGCACAGACTAAAAGTAGGTTTTATTTAAACAAACGTGTGCTACATGTCTGGGACTAACGTCCTTTCTCAAGCACGTATGTCTGTATGGAAATATCACTGCACTGACATTTATGTTAATCTAATTAAACTAACCGCTGACAGACTTACTGAATAAACTGTTCCTCCGCTTGGTCCTTCCTTCGTTTTAACTCTGCGCTATTCGCCCACTCCTCCTGTAATGCTTTCTGTATACGGTACATCTTATTGTACTGGGACGCTCTGTCGGACATCATCCTGCAAAACACATTTCCATAGACTTGAGAGCAAATCTTACATAAAGAAATGTTAATAATCCTTGTTGTTGGTTAGTTTGCACCAAGTAACATAGTAAAATGTCTAACAGTTACATAGTAACATAGTATTGGAGGTTGCATAAAGACATACGTCCATCTAGTCCAACCTTTATACCCTACCCATAATGTCTGTATAACTGTTACATAGTAACATAGTATTGGGGGTTGTATAAAGACATACGTCCATCTAGTCCAACCTTTATACCCTACCCATAATGTCTGTATAACAGTTACTAAGTAACATAGTATTGGAGGTTATAAAGACATACGTCCATCTAGTCCAACCTTATACCCTACCCTAATGTTGGTCAACAGTTACAATAGTAACATAGTATTGGAGGTTGTTAAAGACATCGTCCATATGTCCAACCTTTATCCCTACCCATCATGTCTGTATAACAGTTACATAGTAACATAGTATTGGAGGTTGTATAAAGACATACGTCCATTATTCAAACCTTTATACCCTACCCATAATGTCTGTTATAACAGTTACATAGTAACATAGTATTGGAGGTTGTATAAAGACATAGTCCATCTAGTCCAACCTTTATACCCTACCCATAATGGCTGATAACAGTTACATAGTAACATAGTATTGGAGGTTGTATAAAGACATACGTCCATCTAGTCCAACCTTTATACCCACCCATAATGTCTGTATAACAGTTACATAGTAACATAGTAGTATTGTATTGTATAAAGACATACGTCCATCTAATCAACTTTATACCCTACCATAATGTCTGTATAACAGTTATAGTAACATAGTATTGGAGGTTGTATAAAGACATACGTCCATCTAGTCCAACCTTTATACCCTACCCATAAGTCTGTATAACAGTTACATAGTAACATAGTATTGGAGGTTGTATAAAGACATAGTCCATCTAGTCCAACTTTATACCCTACCCATAATGTCTGTATAACAGTTACATAGTACATAGTATTGGAGGTTGTATAAAGACATACGCCCATCTAGTCCAACCTTATACCCTACCCATAATGTCTGTATAACAGTTACATAGTAACATAGTATTGGAGGTTGTATAAAGACATTGTCCATCTGTCCAATCTATATCCTACCCATAATGTCTGTATAACAGTTACATAGTAACATAGCATTGGAGTTGATAAAAGACATACGTCCATCAGCATTAACCTGTATACCCTACCCTAATGTCTGTATAACAGTTACATAGTAACATAGTATTGGAGGTTGTATAAAAGACATATGTCCATCTAGTCCAACCTTTATACCCTACCCATAATGTCTGTCTGTATAACAGTTACATAGTATTGGGGTTGATAAAGACATATGTCCATCTAGTCCAACCTTTATACCCTACCCATAATGTCTGTGTAACAGTTACATAGTAACATAGTATATGGAGGTTGTATAAAGACATACTCCATCTAGTCCAACCTTTATACCCTACCCATAATGTCTAACAGTTACAGGTAACATAGTATGGAGGTTGAATAAAAGACATACGTCCATCTAGTCCAACCTTTATACCCTACCCATAATGCCGTATAACAGTTACATAGTAACATAGTATTGGAGGTGTATAAAGACATACGTCCATCTATATAATCTTTATACCCTACCCATAAGTCTGTATAACAGTTACATAGTTACATAGTATTGGAGGTGTAAAAGACATATTCCATCTAGTCCAACCTGTATACCCACCCATAATGTCTGTAAACAGTTACATAGTAACATAGTATTGGGGGTTGTATAAAGACATACGTCCAACTAGTCCAACCTTTTACCCACCCATATGTCTGTATAACAGTTACATAGTGAAATAGTATTGGGGGTTGTATAAAGACATACGTCCATCTAGTCCAACCTGTATACCCTACCCATAATGTCCGTATAACAGTACATAGTAACATAGTATTGGAGGGTGTATAAAGACATACATCCATCTAGTCCAACCTTTATACCCTACCCATAATGTCTGTATAACAGTTACATAGTAACATAGTATGGGGGTGTTATAAAGACATAGTCCAACTAGTCCAACCTTTATACCTACCCATAATGTCTGTATAACAGTTACATAGTAACATAGTATTGGAGGTTGAATAAAGACATACGTCCATATAGCTCAACCTTTATACCCTATCCATGTCTGTAAACAGTTACATAGTAACATAGTATTGGAGGTTGTATAAGACATACGTCCATCTAGTCCAACCTTTAACCCTACCCATAATGTCTGTATAACAGTTACATAGCAACATAGTATTGGAGGTTGTATAAAGACATACTCCATCTAGTCCAACCTTTATACCCTACCCATAATGTCTGTATAACAGTTACATAGTAAAAAGTATTGGAGGTTGTATAAAGACATACTCCATCTAGCCCAACCTTTATACCCTACCCAAATGTCTGTATAACAGTTACATAGTAACATAGTATTGGAGGTTGTATAAAGACATACGTCCATCTAGCCCAACCTTTATACCTACCCATAATGGCTGTATAACAGTACATAGTAACATAGTATTGGAGGTTGTATAAAGACATACGTCCATCTAGCCAACCTTTATACCCTCACCAATAATGTCTGTATAACAGTTTACATAGTAACATAGTATTGGAGGTTGAATAAAGACATACGTCCATCTAGTCCAACCTTTATACCCTACCCATAATGTCTGTATAACAGTTACATAGTAATAGTATTGGAGGTTGTATAAGACATACGTCCATCTAGTCCAACCTTTATACCTACCCAAATGTCGCATAACAGTTACATAGTAACATAGTATTGGAGGTTGTATAAAGACTGTCCATTCAGTCCAACCTTTATACCCTACCCATAATGTCCTGTATAAACAGTTCACATCCCCTTAGTAATATAGTATTGGAGGTTATATAAAGACATACGTCCATCTAGTCCAACCTTTATACCCTACCCATAATGTCTGTATAACAGTTACATAGTAACATAGTATTGGAGGTTGTATAAAGACATACGTCCATCTAGTATAACCTTTATACCCTACCCATAATGCCTGTCTATCAGTTAGATAACTATCAGTAATATAACTAGGTCATTTTGTATTTGTTAGCACCTCTGCATTTTGGATACTGAACAAAGGATAGGTATATATTTGCACACAATTTATACAGTGCTGTTGCTTTCTTTTCTGCTGTCTGATTTACAAACCATTGAGTTGCACAGGGTCTGCACTCGCTGTGCCCCCTCTATTAACTGACTGGGAGAGAAGGGCTGTAATACGGCACCAACAGCAAATACATATTCAACTGTTTAATCTACAGAATGTCTGTCCCACAGCAGCACCGCTGTACCAAGGAGGGGGATTCGGTGTAGAACATGAAGACAAAGGTGAGTTGCTATGGAAATTTTCTCAGTGAGATGTAGATGGGATGACAGTCCCATTTGATTGATAATTCAGCTGTCAACTTTATTTGCAGTTATTCTTGGCTCTATATTTACCTGTTATTGACACTTCCATTAAGGATCAATTTGTACATCCAGGTGTCTGGCAGCGTCACTGAAAACATCCTGTAATTCCTCCGTTTAAAGGAAATCTTTAGACCAGATCACATCTTTTCCTGACTTACAGCCTAGAAATGTCTTTTTATGTGATTTCTTCATAAACGCACAGCATCACAAAGATAGGAAAATCTAACAAAAGTAAATCAGTCCAGACACCTTCTCGCGCCCCTTCTCTGAGCACAGAATGAGACAGCTGATTGGAGAGCTGCCCTCTCTCTCATGCCCAGGACATTAAAAGAGGGAGGGGCAAACATTAAGGACATTGTCAACTAGATAGAAGTGTTCTATTTCTAGGTTATAAGCCAGGTGAACATTTATTTTAGACAAAAGATTCACTTTTCAGGGCAACTCTGCTAATTGAAGGGCACATCCACCCCCAGAATATTTCATGCTCACCTTCCCCAACCCCTCAAACCTCCCCCGCGGCCCCTAAAGCCCAGAAAACATACCTTTCCCTGCCATGATTCTCCCCAGTCCACGACTTACCTGTAAGCCGAGGGAGCTTTTTCAGAGGAGACGAGCAGGACTGGGGAGGCGTGGCCTAAAGTCAGTCATTGGCCGTGACATCACCATCATGGCATGACATCTGTAACCCGGGAAGGAAGCAGGAATCTCACACAGATGCTTTCTTGTGGAGGGAAAGGTGACTTTTTGGGTTTAAGGGACAGCAGGGAGCTAAGTAAATACAACAATCTTGGGGCATCCTTGTGGGTAATTAAGTGCTAGTGCTCGCCTGAAATGAGGTCCAATCACTATTGTTCAATGTCCCATTTTTCCCAAGGTCCTTCATGGCAGGGAAACCTTCTCATTAAAAGACAATAATTCTTACCCTACCTCCGCTCCTCTTCTGTCCATGCTTTGTACTAAAGGCCCGTACACACTCTCAATTTCCGAGCGAGGAACGACCCCGCCTTGCGGATCGGCGTACGACCCTGAACCAACACATACACACGGATGATTCTTGCCCAAAACTGCCGTTCGTCGCGTGTAGTGCTCGGCCGTCGCTCTGAAAGGGTGAGGACCTAGCAGTTTAGGGCCTCAACCTTAATAAAAAGCATGGACAGAAGAGGAGGAATAATTGTCCTTTAATTCCAATAGATTTGTATGGAGATGATGTCACCAGCCACATGGGACCATTGGAGAAATGACAAAAATGATATTTAATTACCAACAATTAATGAATTAGTTGATTTTCCAAATGAAGTGAAATCCACTTAAGAAGCCAGAAACAGAAACACTTTGATAAAACCCCCGCAGGGAGTTGCCATACTGTTGTCTGGATTTCTGCACCATGTCCTCTTCCTGCCTTTGCCTTAGCAGATCATTCAGAACAAACAGCCGCTTCCTCTCTGCTGCTGCTTGTAGCTGTTGTTTGGACACATCCCGGGCTCTCGACCTTTTCTCTGCCAGTTTCTCATTGGTCATGTCATTTAACCCAAACACCGGTTCCGTCAAGTCAGGTTCTGAAGGCAGAAGAAAGTCCGGCTTCATTTTCATCTGGGTGGTAACCTGAAAAGGAGAATGGAAGATAAAACGTTCCATAACCATTGAATCCTGGGTAATTACCTCATATCCACTTTAGGTGAACACTACATTCACCTTTTCTCATTGGTGAAACACTATTGTTGTATTTGCATATTGCTTGTGGGGCTTCACTTACTTCAGTTCAAATAAACGAAGAGGGTTTTACATATATTTATAGGGCAAGTCTTATCCCAGTTTGAAACCTATACATAGGCTAAGTAGCACCCAAAGATCACAGAGTATAAAGATTTTCCTGAAGGCAGCAATTCATCACAATGATCATCGCCCCTCTACTGTAGAGGTCTCCACCTCCTCTTAAACTGTACAAGCTCTTTTACAAGCTTGCACATGTGCAGAGTAGGCGGCAGCCAGTCATTGGTTGTGATGTTGTCTGTCAAAGCCATGACTGATTGTATTACCCAGAAGAACCAGCAAGCAGAAGAAAATGGGAAGTAAACCTCAGGATGAATAGCTGCCTTCAGGAAAACTTTGAACTGTGTAAATATTGCATAATTAAAATTCAATTGCATATAAAATCTATACAATGCCCATGCTACATTACGGTGCCCCACTCTGGTGAAGTAAGCTACACTTGTTAAACGTGACATTCTGCCAAATGTTTAATACCCTGATAAACCCATAGAATACTTAAAGCAAGGCAGACATATTCACCTGAGTATCCAATGCAGATTTATAGCACTGGACTTGTTCATTCTTCTCCTTTAAATGCTTTGCCCTGCGAGCAGATAACCTTAAAGAAAACACAACAATCAGTCCACTGCATTCCTTCGGTGCAGTTATTAGACATGCATCGCATGTGGCAGGAATGCCCTTTAAACAACGATAACACTATTAATAATGCTTACAGACAGGGTGAACGTTGTAAAATGACAATAGTGAATAGTAGCAGTGAAAATATGTCTGTGTTCTGCTTTAAACATCAGCTTCTGCTACTAGCAAGGCAACTCCTCCTTTCTAATAGTCATCTTAGTCCAGCTGACTGCTGGATTTGCTGTTTTCCAACCCTCTACCCTTAGATTCTAATAAAGCATCTCACCTTTAAACTGCCAGCAGAGTCTTTTGGTAACGTCCATTTATTTGAGTTTAAGACCATCTACCTTAACCTTAAAGGATTAGTTCACTGGGAAATAACGCAGCGTTCTAACAGCATTAAGTGAAGAACGCAAGGTAAACTAGCAATGTAAACTAGCAGGTTGACAGGTCCTGACTACTTCCTAGCGTGTCCAGTATTGCACAGTGTGGTCACTGACCATTATGTTCTTTACACATGCTCAGTCCAAAAATATTGCCAGAACTTTTTACAGTTGGAATAGTTGGTCACACCCACTAGTAGCCTCTAGCCAATCCTTTCACAGGACAAGGGAGCATGTGAGTGAGGTCATTGGTGTGGCCAGTCACTGTACATACAATGATTTCATCCAGGTCTTCAGGGGGTTAAATTTACTTTGATGCTATTTACTGGAAATGATTTTCAGTTTATTAGAGGGTATTTTTTCAGAATCTGGAGTGTAAAAATGTAAGTTTAGTTCTCCTTTAATGCTGTTAGAACATTGCTTTATTTCCCAGTGAACTAACCCTTTAAGCCAACCTTATTTTAAAACACAAGACCGGGATCTAACACATTTATTTGTTTGCGATCTATATAGAAACTGACAATCCCAGTCTGTAGTTTATCAGGCATTGGCTGTTTGTGAGGAAGTCAGGGTGATAAAAACCAAGGATTGCCTTGATATGCAATAATCCTGCGAAATTGGCAACTTCCAATACTGCAGGTTATCATCAATGTACGATCCCGGGTGTAAATATACGGCCGTTCGTACAATACCATGTACTAGTATGCGGTATTTTGCTTCATAAATATGGCTTTATTCTGGGCTGTGTTCCTATCACTTATTATTATTCAGTAGGGAATGATGCAATAAGAACCAATCATATGTCAACACTTTACTGCAGCTAGAGAGGATCCGATTGGTTACTGCAGCTAGATAGGATCCGATTGATTGTTGCAGATTTATAGCACAGGGAAACATTTTCACCTTCTATTACAGCCGTTCATAGAGTTCTCTAATAATAACATTAAGTCTGATTCCTTTTGATCTTACTCCTCCGCTAGCTGCACTTGTTCCAGTCTATCCAGTAAATCTTTATCTTGTTTCAGGGATAACTCTTTGGCTTTCCTCTCGGTTATCTGCTTTGTTAAGGACTGGTAGCATTGGTCTTGTTGGACAAACGCAGGCGGTGTCTGGGGCCTCCTCTGGAATATGTAAGATGCCTGAAAGTATTGTAAAGAAATAGAATGTCTATTAGGGGGTCAGTGGTAAAATGGCGCTTGCAGTGACCACGATAAAATAGCCTTACGTAGAAATCTGTATTTCTTTTGTTCTTCTCATTTCTACTGGCTTCTGCTATCCCCATGTTATACGCAGCATCTTTCTCCGACTCTTTTCTGCTTGCCAGGGAAGCCAGCTGGGGTACAGAGGGAGAGGGGAAAATAAAAAATGGCAATCTACTTAAATAGGCCCAGAAAGATTTTATTAATGAACCCAAAAGAGATCTACTGGCAATTTAGGTCCTCACCCGGAGTACAGACAAAGGGGAAATAAATGAAGGCTTTCATTCTCCTTTATGGGCCATGCCCACTGGGGACTTGTCAGTTATCTGCCTGCAACCCCAACTGCTATTTTTTACCAGTTTATTACATGTATTTGTAACCAGGTATTTAATAAGTTCTATTCCTTCTAGCAAAGGTATCTACCTCTGCTCAATGAGCTTTTTACAGGCTTGAGCATGTGCAGAGGAGGCAGCAGGGGAAACAGTAGTTAATCATTGGTTGTGTTGTCAGAAGTCACAGTCTTGATTGACTGCATGGAGGGAGGGGCCATCTTACTCTGCCAGAAAGGAGACAATAATTATCCTTAAATATCTGGTTAGTAATGCAGGTGATAAAGTGCAAAATATATCAGTTATCAGGAGGTAGGTAACTGTCAAGTGACCAGTTTTTTGTTTTAAAGGGCATGTCCACCCCCAAAACTATAATCCCCCCACTACTGGCCCCACTGTGTAGTGTAGTAAAATTCTTACCTCACATCCCAGCTCCAAATGGTTCTCCAGTAATCCCCCCGCAAAGTCCCAAAAACTGCCCACCAGGAGGATAGCAGAGTCCATATAGGACTCTGCCTCCTGTCTCTCCTCCGGGAGAATTTTGCCATGCGCAGAAGAGCCCTCCCCCCTCCCTCTCCCTCCCGTTTTGGTCTCCCACCCCCTAGCGTGAAACCCCTTTGCTGCCTGTTATTCCTTCCCCCCTAGCCCCAACTGCTATAATAAAATTATCAGAGGCTCCCCCGAACTCTACTTACCTTACCTCTTTCCCCCGGTGTTCTAAGCAGCCGGCAGCCGCGTCCGTGATTGGCTGCTGGCCCTGCCCCCTGCTTGCTCCTCTCCTGTTTGGGATCACCTATCATTTTTTGTATTAGGCATAATGTACGTTTCCATTCATTGATGAGGGTGTAACTGAACTAGATGTTCAGCGGTTGGTTTATTTAAAGGGCATGTCCACCATGAAAATAATTTTTTCCTGTAATGTAGCTTTCCCCCTTCAAACCCTAAACGCATTGTCCATTTTCAAAAAAACTGCCGAGAACATAACTTACCAACCAGGGATGCCTCAGCCTCCAATGCAACTTCCGGGAACAGAGTTGCATTGGGGGCTTGGACGACAGCCCCGTCTGCGATTGGCTGAGAGTCAGCCAATCACAGACGCGGCTGGTGATCCCAGGCTGGTAAGTAATGTTCTGAGGAGGTTTTTTTTTAAACGGACTATGCGGTTCGGGTTGGGAGGGGGGAAGCTACATTACAGAAAAAGCTTTTAACGGTACACTAAATGGACAGCCCGATGGATCTAGATGGTGGGAGTGGGGGGTGGAAATCAGCTCCACAATGCATGTCACTTTTCTCACGGAGGCTACAGAAGAGGCAGAAAACTTTACATAGGAATACAGGCTCCTACTATTCACTTTGCTGGACTTTGAACAGGTTCTGCAGAGTAACCATGTTGAGCAGGGATGTAAGGTAAGGATATATTAACACTAAACACTGAGGCCAGTAGTGGGTTCAATTATAGTTTTGGGGATGGACATGTCCTTTAACAACACCTATAAACCTTTGGTGCTATCACAAACTCTATCAAGTCCTGCCTTCTCCCCTTTATCATTGACTGGAGCATGTGCAGTAGCTAATTTTTAAGCTAGAAATTATGTCCACGGGTTCATTCACATGTAGAATAAAATGGGTTTTAGATTTACAAATGTTTGTGCGCTGAATAGGGTCAAGGAATGATGTAGGTTAAGCTTTTCCTTAGAAATTTAACATTGTTCAAATACCTGCAATTTGTGCAAGGTTTCTTGATCTTTCATGTGCCGATAGTCTTGCAATATTCGCTCTTCCTCCAGCTCTTTCAGCCTCCTCTCTTCCGTGTAATACACAGGAATATTCTTTTGGGCACGCTGCATACACAAGTAGCACAGCTCCTATAGAAGGATATTGTTACCCATAACTCTGAGCATATGGTACCATTACCTGTTCCATCAATCCTGTCTATTAGGCTGACCATAGTGATCCCCAACACTGCAGTAAAGTATATAACAAGTTCAAACAATGAGCAAAGTTGCAGAACTGTGTTTTAGTATTTACAGGAGCGTATTAATTCGCGTGGGAACGTTTGCCTGTAATATAAATGTACAAGAACCAATATGACGTTACCTAACGGCAAAAGACCAGTAAAAAGCTAGGATCTTATTGGTTGCAGGAGATTATTCACACATCTTGTATTATTTACTCCCAAATCATGATCAGTGTGTGAGGTACTGGGGACCAGTAATATTGCTGTACCTGTCCTGCTCTCCCATGATGCACACAGGGTGTCCCTGGTTGGGGAGATTTTACACTTAGAATATTTCCTTGACCATTGCCTCCTTCAATTTCTCCCTTCAGGAAACATGTAGAATTAGAGGATCCCAGCCTGAAACATAAAGGGCCATACAAGGTTATACACATTCTAAATATAACATAACACTGAACAGCAATCTGGTAACGTATATGACAAAGCAGTTGAGAGAGAGATCAGGTCGGAAGCCGCACTCCTGCTCACTGTAATCAGATGCCCGGGTGCATTCCAGTGAAGATGATAATCATACGGAGCACTCAGCGGGACTTTTTCTTCTAAAACTTAACTTTTACTAAACGCTAAACATGTCAATGCATTTCAGCCATTGTGCGGCCGTCGTCAGGACACCTGAAGACAGTAAATGTAGTGCTAAGGCTTTTCATTCATATGATCACAGTAATGTATACTAAAACCCCTTTGTTTATAATGTATGCCAGTGTGCAGATAATATGATATTGTATGGGGCCTAGGAATGTGCATTGATTATCTTTTCTATGTTTGTATAAATGTTTTGACCAGATCAGTTGCACTTCCATTAAATGTAGTTGTAAATTAGTCTAATTGGAGTGCTTCCACAATTCTTGTATTGTATGTATCTTGTGATATGTTTACATTTGTATGAAAGTGTGTCATTCTGAATATTGCAGTGCTATATTGTTGCTCTTTAAAGGGCATGTCCACCCCCAAAACTATAACCCCCCCCCCCATTGCCCCACCATGTAGTGTAATAAAATCCTTACCTCACATCCCAGCTCCATATGGTTCTCCTGTAGTCCCCCCCCCAAAGTCCCAAAAACTGCCCACCAGGAGGATAGCAGAGTTCATATAGGACTCTGCCTCCCGTCTTGCCTCCGGGAGAAGTTTGGCGTGCGTTCTGCAGCCCTTCTCCCCCTCCCTAACATGCTTGCCACGCCCCTGGACTGCCCACGCCACTCCCTTAACCCTGCCTCCCCCACCCCCTAGCGTGCATGCCCCGTCCATTGTGTGACGTCACGCAGTGTAGTCACGCCCCCTCGCCCACCCTGCCCAGAAGAACGAAGAGGCAGGGTGGGATGTCGGAGACTGTCTGAGTAACAGTTTAAAATATACCTGTGTAAAGATTCTATATCCACTATATCCACACATTGCAAAACATACACACACATAATTTCCATTGTGCACCAACGGGCACACTTTTGCTAGTATATATATGTACACAAAATAAAACATGGAGCCGCACACCAATTTCTTGCAGTAACACAAGCTTTATACTTCAAATGTACATGGCTGCCCACATGTCATGCGACGTTTCGGGAGACATAACTCCCTTTGTCAAGATATGGGCAGTAATTAAACAGTGTCAATACATCATGTTTTATACAGAGTCAAACCAGAAGTGATGTCACACCAGTCCACCCACAAACCCCTGTAAATACAGGATATCCTGTTACAAGAGAGGAATAAAAGGTAAGAGTGCTACATACCACTAGTTATGCTTGTGAAGGTTCTCATTCATCCAGGTCATGGTATATCTGTTGTATTCAATTAGATCAACTGGACTTGAAATGTAGTTATTAGAACTACATTTCAAGTCCAGTTGATCTAATTGAATACAACAGATATACCACTAGTTAGTTTAGTCAAGCACATATATGTAAAACTGAACATCAAAGAAACCCAAATATATCAAAGAAACAAAAATAAATCATAGTCCCTGTTAAGTCCCATAGGGGCCAAATTTTGTAATTTTTTAACCCACCAGACTTCCTTTTTCTTTAATCTGTCCTCCCTATCACCAAGCCCTTTCTCAGGTATGACCTCTAAGACCATAAATCTGAGGTCATCAGCAGAATGCCCAGCATCAACAAAATGACGCGGCACTGGCAGAGCCAATCATTGCAAATTGATGGAGGACTTATGTTGCGAAATTCTGGACTTAACTTTCTGTATGGTCTCCCCTATATACAGGAGACCACAGGGACAAATAAGCACATAAATAGCAAATCGGGAATTACATGTGTATAGACCACGTAGTGGAAATTCCATGCCAGTTCGAGGGTGTTCAAAACTGCTCGCCCTAATAACTGAGCGACATTGTACACAATTATGGCAAGGTACCATACCTTTCTTAGTACACCTAAGCCACATTTTATTCCCTTTACTATTGTCTACATTATCCCCCAATCGACAAGAATGATTAAGTCTGGAACCAATAGTGTCCCCTCTTCTATATGAAAACATAGGAGGTAGGTTAAATTCTGTAATACCAGGGTATGAATTTCTCAGTACACTCCAATGTCTAATCAGAACATTTTTAATTGGAAAACTTTGCTGATTATAATCTGAAACAAAAGGAATTCTATGCATTTGATGTAATCTCTTAACACTACTTTCACCTATTTGGTGTCCGTCTGATCTTTTCTGTAGTTTATCGGTGACAACTGATAAAATGGTGTCTGGATAACCCCTACTTTCAAATTTCTGACACGTTACTAAACTGTATCTTCTTTTGCACATATATATAAATTACATATATATATATTACTACTATAAATATTAATCCTTACTATATATATTAATTCCTACCATATATAGATATTACTACCATATATATCACTACCATATATATTTATCCTTACCATATATCACAACAATATATGCGAAAGTTCTACCAATCCCTATCCGTCAATATTACCACAAAACTTCTAACAATAGAACAAACGAGTAGCCATATGTGTCTCACTTATAACAAGTGATTATTTTGCTATTCGGTTACACTTGTTTAATTTATCATTAGGATCTTAGGAAATAGATTTACGTACTAATAGACTTTCCTGTAAGACCTGAGAGAGAAACCACCCGCGTGTAATCACCCGTAACTTCATTCTCTTGGTCCACAATTTCAACATCTCCCTGACAACTGATACATTTGAATAAAGCTCAGATGGGCTAGTGGAACACTGAAAACCATCAGTGAAACATTTTGTCAGTAGTTGTTAATTCTTTATGAGCTGGAATGCCAGTGTAAATAAAACAAAGAACGTATGTCATAGGGTCGAAAAAGAAATATGAAACCCCTGTCACTAAATAGTTATGGGATTTACAGGATGTCACGAAGGTGAGTGCACACTAACATGTTGCATAACAGTGTAAATTTGCTGTCCCGTCAACTTTATACATTAATGGCTGTGTGTTGAGTTATTTTGAGGGGGCAGTAAATTTACCGTCCAAATGGGAGCATCAAAAATGCGCACACCAGAATACTGTATCAGTCTGCCTCAGACATAAAAGCAGTAATCTTTATTTATTCAAATACAGCACAAACAGCGAGGCTAAGAGTTCTGTCCCAAAAACCACACCTCTTATAGGAACACCTATCAAACAAGAGGGAGTGGTCCACACAGAATCCGAGCTATGATAGGGCATATCAGAAAAGATACAAATGACAGTTGCAACAAATTTTAAAAAGGCACACACATAGTTACCATAAACAGATACATACTCAAATACATGTTATACAAGCTGTACACCGACTACTTAGTCAAAGTGTCACCTTCCGTATTGTCACATTAAACATATAATAATATATTTACATTAATGTGAGGGGTGTGCTCACTATTGTGAGATACTGTAAGGCTGAGGCTATAACACGGCAGCGCGTGAGCGTGAACACTCGCGATTAAATGGTAATCCAATAGCTGCCTCTTCTGAGCATGCTCAGGCTCAGTACAGGCTTCTAAATTGCTCAGTTTCCATGAGGCATCCAGAAGCATAGCAGGCATACAGTAATGAATTCAGGTAACAAAGTAGGATATAAACACATTTTAAAGAGGACACTCTTTCTAAAAGATGTTCTTATGAGGGTGGAGTTGTCCTTTAATAGCACAGGCTTACCTCTTATTACATAAACCCCATAGTGTTTTTACAAGATTTGTCTGCTGATTCTTTTTTCCAGATTATATTTTTAATCATTCATACAGAATACATTCACCTATTGAGAGGGGCCATCTTGTCATAAACAAGATGGCTGCAATTACTATAGACATATACGGTCACCTTTCAGGGGCAGTTTTTGGTTTCATGACTTTCTCCATGTCCAAGCTGATCCCAGAGACTTTAGCAGGAACAATACATTCTCTGTTTACCAGGCGTTTAGGGGATGACATCTCTGTGTTATAAGCAAAACAAACATAGATAAGTCCAATTCATTTCACAAAAGAACATAACTTCTCTAATGAGACATTCATAGAAATATACGATACTTGTTGTTCTCCCAATATAACGTATAGAAAAATTGCTCATAACTGCCATACACTTAACAATCCCTTTACTACAGGGAGCCAAATATGGGCGGGGAAATCTTTCCGTTCATGACTACCGTATCCAATGCCATCACGAAACGTTCATCAGCATTGGAAACAGTTTTTACGGACACACATGTATGACTGATAAATGGCTAATCGCGTCAGTACCGCTTTTCATCCATTAAGAACTTTACTTTTAAAGATTTTCTGTGTCTATGAGAATTGACAATTCATGCAGGAAATGGGCTTTTCTTTGGGAAATTCTCATTGGGTTAGTTCATTACCGTTCTTGCTTCAATTTGATTAACCACTTGGCAATATCAATAAGTTGATGGAACAGACGGAGCATTTCAATCACTACTTCCTGGTCGAGTTTATTGTAAGGAATCGTTCAGTTGCACTATCCTACAACTGCCGACCCATATATGTATGGGCACCTTAAAGTAAATCAGTTACAACTACCAACAAACCTTTCCTACTGGTATTATCACCATCTCCCTCTTGTATATTATCCAATGAATCAATGGGACATGGTATCCCCCCTGTAGATCCCAGATCTCCATTTTCCTCCACAATTGTTTCCATGGTTTTCGCATTGCCTTCCCCTTTAACCTCAATTCTGAAGGAGACAAAATACTTGCAATGAAACAAATGCAAAAAAAGTATAGTGTTCATTAATTATATGATAATGTGTAATCTGATATTAATGATATGATAATGTGTAATCTAATATTAATTATATGATAATGTGTAATCTGATATTAATGATATGATAATGTGTAATCTAATATTAATTATATGATAATGTGTAATCTGATATTACTTCTATGAAAATGTGTATTCTATTATATGATAAAGTGTAATCTAATATAAATTATATGACATGTTATCTAATATTATTTAAATAATATCTAATCTAATATTAATTATATGATGATGTGTAATATAATATTAATTAAATGATGCCTAAATGTATATTAATTATATGATCATGTCTAATCTAATATTAATTATAGTATAATGCCTAATTTAATAGACATATGATTAAGTCTTCTCTAAAATGATGACATTGCACAATCCCACCTATAATAAAGGATAAACTATATCATGCTGTAAACATAAACAATATAGTATTAACTTTGAAATATGAATTTTGTTATATTATTTATATTCAAGTCCATGTGTCTGACCTTGGAAACAGAAGAGCACTGGACGTCCTGGCTCGATGAACAGAATTATCCCGTTCTGACATGACAGAATCACACGTCCCTGGTCTCTTTTCAACAGTAACAGACATAAAAACCATGTTAAAAAGACTTTCAACTTGTCAGCAATAACTTTAAAGGGACACTAAAGTGCCCAAAACTAGACTAGGAGGGCAGAAGACACAACCCCTACAGAGCAAATTCACAAACATGCTGTGTTTCACCTCCCCCTTTGCATTGGCTGCTGGGTCATTTATGATATTATCCTGTGGGTACTAACAGTCAGCTCCTATAATCCACTTTAGCTGGGTGAAATACCAACAGATCAAACTCCAACCATATAACAGCACAGAGATCCTCCCTCTCCCTGACACAGAATAGGGATGTTAGTGCAGTTTTTGTGTAACCATATTTAAATGCTCCTGTCCCTTCTTTTGCTATTA
The DNA here is from genome assembly GCA_019447015.1 of Hymenochirus boettgeri. Lineage (NCBI taxonomy): Eukaryota > Metazoa > Chordata > Amphibia > Anura > Pipidae > Hymenochirus > Hymenochirus boettgeri. Next base: position 332,351,250 of record CM033470.1, read on the forward strand.
AAAGAATGAAAGAAAAATGCTGATCTTATTTTGTATTACAACAGGAAGCTGTTTTTTATTACCCAAGAAAGGCTGTATGCAATTCTCGCTGGCTGGTAAATAAACTGCAGGGTAAAGTCTTATCAAGGATTTTTATCAAAGTCTTATCAGGGATTCCATGTTGGTGTAGAGACCTCTGTATAGAAAATACTGTGGTCAGGGAGCATGGCCAATAATTGCACATGCTTTGAAGACATGCAGGGAGATTCAATAAAAGTTCTTATCATTTAAAATGGTGCTAAATTTGCCCCAACCAATCAAATATTATTTAACATTTGAAAACTAACATCTGATTGGTTGGGGCAAAATAAGCACCATTTTTAACCTTACTAACTTTTTTGAATCTCCCTGTACATGGTCTGTGAGTTAACTAACCGTCTTAGTTAAAGAATCCATTTCTCCATGTAAATGCAACTTACTAGAGAAGAATCTTACAATGTAAAGGTATTCTAGGGAGAAAAGCTTTCACGTTTTGGATTTTTGGTTTAGTTCTCCTTTAACCTTCCCTGGGTGCTTTAGACTGACATTAGAGCAAACAGAAGAAACACATTTTTATTGGTTTAATTCTTTGCACACTACATACAGGTACTGACTGAAATATCACCATGAAAACTGGATCTTATGTCCATAACATTGCTGTAAAGCGGAACCAGGGAATTATACACAAGCATTAATTAGAGTTACACTTACATTTACAAGGGACTTTACAAGATTTCCAGTTCCATCCATGGAATGAATAAAGTCTTTATAAAACTTCATTTTAGCCTTGTAGTCTCTAATAAACAGCGCTCCTATTCCTTTAAAACTGAACTCCACACTGTGTCTGGTTGCAATAGACCGGGAGAAAGCATTGACTGTCTCTCTGACACATCCCTCAATGGTCTCTCTGCTAAAGGAGCAGCCAAACGATAGTGCTATGTAATTGAGCTGGACAATGGGAATTTCACCTGGAGAAAAAGTTAGATATTGACTTGGTTATGTCAATCAGTTTAAACACAAACAAAATAATGTGAGGTGTATTCCCTTTAACAGCTCAGGGCCTGTTAATCCCTTTACCACCTCATTTATCTCTCTATGTAACATTACCCTGTTTACTATATCGATGTAACCATAACCCAGATAAATATACAGCATGTGTGTTTGTGTGTCAGGAATAATATACCCAAAATGTATTGTATAAAGATACAAAGTGACAGCTCATGGAGTTTCAAGGAACCATCAAGATGACTTCTCATATCCTTTATTATATAGTACTGGGAGCATTATTACCCATTCTACACTATATTACACTAGTTTCATGTAACACTGATATCATTGCCAACTACCATTTATAACGGATGACATAGCTAAACACAGATTATAACTGATGACATAGCTAAACACAGATTATAACTGATGACATAGCTAAACACAGATTATACCTGATGACATAGCTAAACACAGATTATAACTGATGACATAGCTAAACAGAGATTATAACGGATGACATAGCTAAATACTGATTATAATGACATGCTAAACACAGATTATAAGGATGACATAGCTAAACACAGATTATAATGGATGACATAGCAAAACACAGATTATAACTGATGACATAGCTAAACACAGATTATAACTGATGACATAGCTAACACAAATTATAACGGATGACATAGCTAAACACTGATTATAACTGATGACATAGCTAAACACAAATTATAACGGATGACATAGCTAAACACAGATTTTAACTGATGACATAGCTAAACACTGATTATAACTGATGACATGCTAACACAAATTATAACTGATGACATAGCTAAACACACAGATTATAACAGATGACATAGCTAAACACAGATTATAACTGATGACATAGCTAACACAGATTATAATGGATGACATAGCTAAACACAGATTATAATGGATGACATAGCAAACACAGTTATAACTGATGACATAGCTAAACACAGATTATAACTGATGACATAGCTAACACAGATTATAACTGATACATAGCTAAACACAGATTATAATGGATGACATAGCTAAACACAGATTATAATGGATGACATAGCTAAACACAGATTTATACGATGCATAGCTAACACAGATTATAACGGATGACATAGCTAAACACAGATATAACTGATGACATAGCTAAACACAAATTATAACGGATGACATAGCTAAACACTGTTATAACTGATGACATAGCTAAACCACAATTATAACGGATGACATGCTAAACACAGATTTTAACTGATGACATAGCTAAACACTGATTATAACTGATGACATAGCTAAACACAAATTATAACGGATGACATAGCTAAACACAGATTATAACGGATGACATAGCTAAACACAGATTATAACAGATGACATAGCTAAACACAGATTATACGGATCCATAGCTAAAAACAGATTATAACGGATGACATAGCTAAACACAGATTATAACGGATGACATAGCTAAAACACAGATTATAATGGATGACATAGCTAAACACAGATTATATGGATGACATAGCTAAACACAGATTATAACGATGACATAGCTAACACAGATTATAACGGATGACATAGCTAAACAGATTATAACTGATGACATAGCTAAACACAAATTATAACGGATGACATAGCTAAACACTGATTTAACTGATGACATGCTAAACACAAATTATAACGGATGACATAGCTAAACACAGATTTTAACTGATGACATAGCTAAACACTGATTATAACTGATGACATAGCTAAACACAAATATAACGATGAACAGCTAAACACAGATTATAACAATGACATGCTAAACACAGATTATAACGGATGACATAGCTAAAACAGATTATACGGATGACATAGCTAAACACAGATTATAACGGATGACATAGCTAAACACAAATTATAACGGATGACATACCTAAACACAGATTATAACTGATGACATAGCTAAACACAGATTATAACTGATGACATACTAAACACTGATTATAACGGATGACATAGCTAAACACAGATTATAACGGATACATAGCTAAACACAGATTATAACTGATACATAGCTAAACACAGATTATAACGGATGACATAGCTAAACACAGATTATAACGGAATGACTAGCTAACACAGATTAAACGATGACATACTAACACAAATTATAACGGGTGACATACCTAAAACACAATTATACAGTGTTCTCCCTAGGGTCTTTTAGCCGGGCGGCCCACCCGGCTACTTTTCATGCCACCGGCTGGAAAAAAATTCTTAAGAGAACACTTGTGATTTTAAAAAAATTAGATGTAGGTTTAATAGGTTGTGCCAATATGACAGTAAAAACTCCTGCCAAAACTGCCCAGTCCAGACCACTTTTTACACTTGTAAGCTTATTTTAGCACGTTAACTAGCTTTTCCAAGATCCTCAAGGCCACAAAAGGTTGGCACATGTATTGTGCTGCCATTTTACAGCACAAATACATGTGCCATGTTACCTTCAGATGTTGTAGAACTACAATTCACTGCAGATGTGTTTAAAACTATATAATGAGCATGATGCAGTGCACATTTTTCCCCACCACCAAATTTCCCCCCACCCACCCAGCTACTTTTTCATGCCACCCGGCTTGAAAAAAATTCTGGGAGAACACTGTTATAACTGATGACATAGCTAAACACTGATTCATGATTGAATAGCTAAACACTGATTATAACGATGACATAGCTAAACACTGATTATAACTGATGACATAGCTAAACACTGATTATAACTGATGACATAGCTAAACACTGATTATAACTGATGACATAGCTAAACACAGATTATAACGGATGACATAGCTAAACACAGATTATAACGGATGACATAGCTAAACACAGATTATAACTGATGACATAGCTAAACACTGATTATAACGGATGACATAGCTAAACACAGATTATAACAGATGACATAGCTAAACACCTCAAAATTATCACGGATGCATAGCTAAAAACACAGATTATAACGGATGCATAGCTAAACACAAATTATAACGGATGGCATAGCTAAACACAAATTATAACGGATGGCATAGCTAAGCACAGATTATAACAGATGACATAGCTAAACACAGATTATAACAGATGACATAGCTAAACACAAATTATACGGATGGCATAGCTAAACACAGATTATAACGGATGGCATAGCTAAACACAAATTATAACGGATGGCATAGCTAAACACAAATTATAACGGATGGCATAGCTAAACACAAATTATAACGGATGGCATAGCTAAGCACAGATTATAACAGATGACATGTCATAACTAAGCACCATTTCTAAATTTCATAGCAAAGCACTGATTTTAAATAATGCACAGTATGAAATCCTATTAAATCGGTGCTCAGCTTTGTCATAATTTAGATCATTGCTTAGCTATGACAGTTATAAATGGTGCATAGTTATGACATGAGTTAAATCAGTGCTTAGTTATGACATCAGTTATAATTGATGCTCAGCTGATTATTACTGATGTCATTTCTAAACACCGATTATAACCAAACCAGGCTGCTTCCTTGTAATTAATGACCTGTCTGTTCTGGATCTCCATGTGTAACAAACATAGTTTAGATGTGAGGAAATTATCACACTCATTCTATGCATTGCAAGCTTTGCTGTTCTGAACCAACACTGCATGTTTTTAAAGTGGAAGTGGCACAAATTTTTATTTCCACTCACATATTTATGCAGTAATAAAATGTTGCTACATATTAGTACTCCATTTATTGAATGGCAGCAGCATGTTTGTCCCACAACTCCATTGTTTTGTTAGTCTGGAATGTAGTGAAAATGGTCAAATCTATCAAATGATTTTCAGTTTACTGTAAAAGTCAATTGGTGCACTGACATGGGCGAGCGACACCTAGTGGTCAACAAAATAGATGTGTGCAGCATTCGTACATGTAAATGGAAATATGAACAGAAGGAGGGCTTTTTATAGCGGGATTACAGCTCATAGATGGTATGGTATAGATCATGATGGTCAGGCTAAAAGGCAGAGGGTAATAGAATACCATGATCTATACCATGATCATGGTATTCTATTACCCCTCTGCCTTTTAGCCTGACTACTTGTGTCAAGATTAACACCTTTAAGACACAACTGGCCGTAATTTACCTGTTGTGAAGATTTTGTTGTACTTGAGACCATGCAGCTGAGACAACTTTTCAGATATGAGGAAAACTGGCCTTTGTATAACCACTGCCTTGTTGTTACCCACATTCAGCGTCTGCCTGGATAGTGTGAAGGTTCCTAGTCCAGGGATATGAACGCCCTAAAAAATAGCACAGAAATGAAGAAAACACAAATTATTTTTAAAAAATTTGAATAAAATAGAATATTGTAATGCAATAAAAAGTGCAAATGTTTTCCAGTGCTACCAATATGCAGCAACCTATCAGATGATCTCTAACGGCAGTAGCCCTGTTAAAAGCTAAGGATCTGATTGTTGCGCAAATTATAAGCAAAGGCAAATGTTTGAACCTCTTTACTGCATCACACCCAATTTTTAATTTGTTTTAAAAAAAGTTCTAAAAGCAAAAGCAACAACAACCCTCCTGTCTGCTTGCAAAGTTCCACAACAAACTTCTAGCCCCACCCCTGTTTGTACCACTGACTATGAGATGCCATTTAGACCAGACTGCCTGTCTGCTTGCAATTCCACAACAAACTTCTAGCCCCTAGCCCCACCCACTGTTTGTACCACTGACTATGAGATGCCTTTAGACCAGACTGCCTGTTGCTTGCAAGGTTCCACACAAACTTCTAGCCCCTAGCCCCACCCACTGTTTGTACCACTGACCATGAGATGCCATTTAGACCAGACTGCCTGTCTGCTTGCAAAGTTCCACAACAAGTTTCTAGGCCCACCCACTGTTTGTACCACTAATCATGAGATGCCATTTAGACCAGACTACCTGTCTGCTTGCAAAGTTCCACAATAAGTTTCTAGGCCCACCCACTGTTTGTACCACTGATCATGAGATGCCATTTAGACCAGACTACCTGTCTGCTTGCAAAGTTCCACAACAAGTTTCTAGGCCCACCCACTGTTTGTACCACTGACCATGAGATGCCATTTAGACCAGACTACCTGTCTGCTTGCAACAAACATCTAGCCCTGCGAACTGTTGGTACCAACATGATATAGATGCCATTAGACCAGACATGCCTGTCTGCTTGCAAGGTTCTGCAACAAACATCTAGCCCCCCCCACTGTTTTAGCCACTGACTATGAAATGCCATTTAGCCAGACTAGCTGTCTCTTGCAAGGTTCCGCAACAAACTTCTAGCCCGCCCACTAAATATGAGATGCCATTTAGACCAGACTGCCGTATGCTTGCAAGGTTCTGCCAAAACTTCTAGCCCCATCCACTGTTTGTGCCACTGACTATGAGATGCCATTTAGACCAGACTGCCTGTATGCTTGCAACGTTCCGCAACAAACTTCTAGCATCACCAACTCTTTTGTATCAACCACTGTTTGTACCACTGACTATAAGATGCCTTTTAGGCACACAATAATTTGCTAAACCCATTATCAGGAAACCTCTATGAAAATAGAATCCTATGAATTAGCATTACTGATCTCAGACCTGTAATTTAATATGCCTTTGTCCCTTACCTTTTGTAGCCCCATTTGATGTGTAATGTATTCGGACACATTTTCCATATGAGAACAACCTCTGAAGAAAAAAAGTTAAAATTCTAGTTCAGCCGGAAGTGCCACCATTATTTGATGTCACAGTAGATTTCACTAGTCTACACTGTACCTGTAAGTAAGGGTGGGCAAGCTGGAATGGTACCAGACCTTCTATTAAATTATATCAATATGAAAGCAGTGCTGTCTATCAGCAGATGATCTGGAAACTGTAGTACAGAGCAAATTTAAAGGGCATGTCCACCCTCAAAATTGTTTTGTCAGTTATCTGCCCGCAATCCCATCTGCTACTTTTACTAGTTTATTACATGCATTTGTAACCAGATATTTAATGAAAAGTTCTCTCCCATTATGGCAAAGGCTCCACCTCCTCACTCTCTCCTCAAGAGCTTTTTAAGCTTGAGCATGTGCAGAGGAGGCACAGGGGGGAAAGCAGTCAATCACTGATTGTGATGTGAGTTGTCACAGTCTTGATTGACGTATGGGGCCAGCTTAATATGTCAGAATGGGGACAATAATTATCCTTTGATGTTTTACAAACGACATCTGATAAAGTGCTAAATGTATCAGTTTATTAGCTGAGGATGGAGCAGGTAACTTTTTTGTTTTAGGGATATTTTAAGTTAGTATATTTTATTTAAATTAATGTGAGTAATGATCTGGAAATATTTCCCTCGGTCGCAGTAGACTGCCTATATGGGAATCAGTTTGTGGTCGAGGGAAACACACAGTCCCGAATGTCCTCCCTATGCTGTGTATATGCAGTGCAGTTACACCCCTGCACAGCTCTGTGCAATGCATTTCTCAATAGTGTCCCTATTTGGATGTTGGAGGGTATGTAACATAGTACAGAGCTGCAGGAGGAGGATACTGAAGTGACCCTGATCTAAACACAGCTCTGTGCAATGTATTTCTCAATAGTGTACCTATTTAAAGGGAATGTTGGAGGGTATGTAAACAACATAGTACAGAGCTGCAGGGGGAGGATAATGAGTGACCCTGATCTTAACACATCGCTGTGCAATGATTTCTCAATAGTGTCCCTATTTAAAGGAGAAGGATGGAGTATGTAACAACATAGTACACGAGCGCAGGGGAGGATAATGAAGTGACCCTGATCTTAGCGAGCTCTGTGTAATGTATTCTCAATAGTGTACCTATTTAAGGAGAATGTTGGAGGATATGTAAACAACATAGTACAGGGCTGCAGAGGGAGATAATGAAGTGACCCTGATCTTAACACAGCTCTGTGCAATGTATTTCTCAATAGTTGTACCTATTTAAAGGAGAATGTGGAGGAGGGTATGTAACAACATAGTACAGAGGCTGCAGGGGGTGGATAACAAAATTACCCTGATCTTAGCAGAGCTCTGTTGTAATGTATTTCTCAATGTGTACCTATTTAAGGAGAATGTTGGAGGTATGTAAACAACATAGTACAGAGCTGCAGGGGGAGATAATAGTGACCCTGATCTAGCACAGCTCTGTGTAATGTATTTCTCAATAGTGTACCTATTTAAAGGAGAATGTTGGAGGGTATGTAAACACATAGTACAGAGCTGCAGGGGGAGGATAATGAAATGACCCTGATCTTAGCACATCTGTGTAATGTTTTCTCAATAGTGTCCCTATTTAAAGGGGAATGTTGGAGGTATGTAACAACATAGTACAGAGCTGCAGGGGGAGGATAATGAAGTGACCCTGATCTTAGCACAGCTCTGTGTAATGTATATTCTCATTAGTGTCCCTATTTAAAGGGGAATGTTGGAGGGTATGTAGCAACATAGTACAGAGCTGCAGGGGGAGGATAATGAAGTGACCCTGATCTAGCACAGCTCTGTGCAACATATTTCTCAATAGTGTCACCTATTTAAAGGGGAATGTTAGAGGCTATGTAAGTACAGAGCTGCAGGGGGAGGATAATGAAGTGACCCTGATCTAGCACAGCTCTGTGCATGTATTTCTCAATAGTGTCCCTTAAAGGGGAATGTTAGAGGGTCTGATGGTATCTCTGCTATTAAAATCCAACTTTTACTCATAAAAATTTAAATCAATGATTCTTTGTAACCTAGTACCTCAAATAATACCGTATTACTAGGTCTGTCAGAGAATTTAGTATGTGATATGACAGTGTTGTTTTGAATTAGGTTTAACCATGTACTGAAAATGTCTTTCTAAATGGAGGATTAAATGGTTCAATGCAGCAGACAATGAAGGAACCACTCTGAGGTTAGAACCATATAGCACTCTCTGGTCCTGCAGTCTAATGGACTTAATGAAAGGTTTCATGTTCCTTCCTGATAAACCATTATTAACATATGGGAAGTGTTTTCACTAGGTGGAAATTGATAGACAAACCATCAACGAACAACAGTAAAATCCAGGACTAGGCTTATTTTCCCTTAATTGTGATGTTATACAGGATGTATTGTTTTTTTTATTTACACACGGGCCAGAATTTTAGGATGGAAATTTAGTTCAGGACGGTCAATTGGACAAAATATCCGCCAAAATTTTTTCTGCTACAACAAACTACTGACTTTTAGGGGAATACAATAAATTAGACAACAACTGGTGCGTATTTATAAAGCACTATTTTCTTCCTATCTCATGTAACATTATCTGTAATGTAACTCATGGGGTGTTTTTTCAGCCGTTCCTGACTCGGAACACACATTTCCAAAGTTCTGACGAAACGCTCGGAACTTTTTTCCAGATATTAGAATTTTCGATAATTAGCAAATTTTCAAAGGTTGGAATATTCAACTAGAAAGGGAAAGTTTAAGTATAAACTTTGAGTTTGGCTTGAAAGACTGCATTTTGGAAGGGAATTTGTGTGTTTATGATTTTAAAACTCAATATGTCAATGAAGGACATTGTTGTTTTTTACTACCCTTTAAATAGTCACATCATTAAAGGTAGGTCAGTTGGTGTGTGTGTTATCATATCAGGTTGGGGGATAAAATACTAACTTTTTGATGATTGGTCAAAATGAGTTTTTTTGACTTTAGTTACCCTTTAAGTATGGCTGCCATAGTAATGGATAAGTAGATCAGCAGGTGTGTGTACCCGTGTCGGGTTGAGAGTTAACAAAAAACCTTTTTTGATGATTGGTCAGAATTTGTTTTTTTGACTTTAGTTACCCTTTAAGTATGGCTGCAACAGTAATGGAGGGGTAGGTCAATAGCTGTGTATACCCGTATCACGTTGGGGGTTAAAAAACAACGTTTTTTGACTTTAGTTACCCTTTAAGTATGGCTGCCATAGTAATGGATAAGTAGATCAGCAGGTGTGTGTACCCGTGTCGGGTTGAGAGTTAACAAAAAACCTTTTTTGATGATTGGTCAGAATTTGTTTTTTTGACTTTAGTTACCCTTTAAGTATGGCTGCAACAGTAATGGAGGGGTGGTCAATAGCTGTGTATACCTGTATCACGTTGGGGTTAAAAAACAACGTTTTTTTACTTTAGTTACCCTTTAAAGTATGGCTTCCACAGTAATGGTAAGTAAATCAGTAGGTGTGTGTACCTGGGTCTGGTTGAGGGGATATGTCTTTTTGTGTTTACAACACCATAAAACTATCTTTTATGAGGATAAATCTAAATTAGTTTTTTGACTTTAGTTACCCTTTAAATATGGCTTCCATGGAATGGAAAGGTAGTCAGTAGGTGGTGTACCTGGGTCTGTGTGGGGTTATCACCATTTGTATTTATGACCATGAAACAAACTGTTTTGAAATATCCACATTTGAGGATTGTTCCATTATAGTCTATGGGAAAAAATGTCCGAAATTCACCGATAACGCCGTAACGCTTCCGCGGATTCCTTAGCTAGAAGATAGCACACTTCTCCTATATGCCCCGCACGTCTGGTACCCGAATTTCAATTATAACGGATGGCATAGCTAAGCACAGATTATAACAGATGACATGTCATAACTAAGCACCATTTCTAAATTTCATAGCAAAGCACTGATTTTAAATAATGGCACAGTATGAAATCCTATATAAATCGGTGCTCAGCTTTGTCATAATTTAGAATCATTGCTTAGCTATGACAGTTATAAATGGTGCATAGTTATGACATGAGTTATAATCAGTGCTTAGTTATGACATCAGTTATAATTGATGCTCAGCTGATTATTACTGATGTCATTTCTAAACACCGATTATAACCAAGAACCAGGCTGCTTCCTTGTAATTAATGAACTGTCTGTTGCTGGATCTCCATGTGTAACAAACATAGTTTAGATGTGAAGGAAATTATCACACTCATTCTATGCATTGCAAGCTTTGCTGTTCTGTACCAACACTGCATGTTTTTAAAGTGGAAGTGGCACAAATTTTTATTTTCACACTCACATATTTATGCAGTAATAAAATGTTGCTACATATTAGTACTCCATTTATTTGAATGGCAGCAGCATGTTTAGTCCCACAACTCCATTGTTTTTGTTAGTCTGGAATGTAGTGAAAATGGTCAAATCTATCAAATGATTTTCAGTTTACTGTAAAAGTCAATTGGTGCACTGACATGGGCAGAGCGACACCTAGTGGTCAACAAAATAGATGGTGCAGCATTACGTACATGTAAATGGAAATATGAACAGAAGGAGGGCTTTTTATAGCTGGTATGGTACAGCTCATAGATGGTATGGTATAGATCATAGATGGTCAGGCTAAAAGGCAGAGGGGTAATAGAATACCATGATCTATACCATGATCATGGTATTCTATTACCCCTCTGCCTTTTAGCCTGACTACTTGTGTCAAGATTAACACCTTTAAGACACAACTGGCCGTAATTTACCTGTTGTGAAGATTTTGTTGTACTTGAGACCATGCAGCTGAGACAACTTTTCAGATATGAGGAAAACTGGCCTTTGTATAACCACTGCCTTGTTGTTACCCACATTCAGCGTCTGCCTGGATAGTGTGAAGGTTCCTAGTCCAGGGATATGAACGCCCTAAAAAATAGCACAGAAATGAAGAAAACACAAATTATTTTTAAAAAATTTGAATAAAATAAGAATATTGTAATGCAATAAAAAGTGCAAATGTTTTCCAGTGCTACCAATATGCAGCAACCTATCAGATGATCTCTAACGGCAGTAGCCCTGTTAAAAGCTAAGGATCTGATTGGTTGCGGCAAATTATAAGCAAAGGCAAATGTTTGAACCTCTTACTGCATCACACCCAATTTTTAATTTGTTTTATAAAAAAGTTCTAAAAGCAAAAGCAACAAACACCCTGCCTGTCTGCTTGCAAAGTTCCACAACAAACTTCTAGCCCCACCCACTGTTTGTACCACTGACTATGAGATGCCATTTAGACCAGACTGCCTGTCTGCTTGCAAGGTTCCACAACAAACTTCTAGCCCCTAGCCCCACCCACTGTTTGTACCACTGACCATGAGATGCCATTTAGACCAGACTACCTGTCTGCTTGCAACAAACATCTAGCCCTGCGAACTGTTGGTACCACTGAATATGAGATGCCATTTAGACCAGACTGCCTGTCTGCTTGCAAGGTTCTGCAACAAACATCTAGCCCCCCCCACTGTTTATGCCACTGACTATGAAATGCCATTTAGACCAGACTAGCTGTCTGCTTGCAAGGTTCCGCAACAAACTTCTAGCCCCGCCCACTAAATATGAGATGCCATTTAGACCAGACTGCCTGTATGCTTGCAAGGTTCTGCAACAAACTTCTAGCCCCATCCACTGTTTGTGCCACTGACTATGAGATGCCATTTAGACCAGACTGCCTGTATGCTTGCAACGTTCCGCAACAAACTTCTAGCATCACCAACTCTTTGTATCAACCACTGTTTGTACCACTGACTATAAGATGCCTTTTAGGCACACAATAATTTGCTAAACCCATTATCAGGAAAACCTCTATGAAATAGAATCCTATGAATTAAGCATTACTGATCTCAGACCTGTAATTTAATATGCCTTTGTCCCTTACCTTTTGTAGCCCCATTTGATGTGTAATGTATTCGGACACATGTTCCCATATGAGAACAACCTCTGAAAGAAAAAAAAGTTTAAGAAATTCTAGTTCAGCCGGAAGTGCCACCATTATTTGATGTCACAGTAGATTTCACTAGTCTACACTGTACCTGTAAGTAAGGGGTGGGCAAGCTGGAATGGTTACCAGACCTTCTATTAAATTAATATCAATATGAAAGCAGTGCTGTCTATCAGCAGATGATCTGGAAACTGTAGTACAGAGCAAATTTAAAGGGCATGTCCACCCTCAAAATTGTTTTGTCAGTTATCTGCCCGCAATCCCATCTGCTACTTTTACTAGTTTATTACATGCATTTGTAACCAGATATTTAATGAAAAGTTCTCTCCCATTATGGCAAAGGCATCCACCTCCTCACTCTCCTCAATGAGCTTTTTAAGCTTGAGCATGTGCAGAGGAGGCAGCAGGGGGGAAAGCAGTCAATCACTGATTGTGATGTGAGTTGTCACAGTCTTGATTGACTGTATGGGGCCAGCTTAATATGTCAGAATGGGGACAATAATTATCCTTTGATGTTTTATTACAAAGACATCTGATAAAGTGCTAAATGTATCAGTTTATTAGCTGAGGATGGAGGCAGGTAACTTTTTTGTTTTAAGGGTATATTTACAGTTAGTAAATATTTTATTTAAAAATTAATTGAGATAATGATCTGGAAATATTTCCCTCGGTCGCAGTAGACTGCCTATATAGGGAATCAGTTGTGGTCGAGGGAAACACACAGTCCCGAATGTCCTCCCTATGCTGTGTATATGCAGTGCAGTTACACCCCTGCACAGCTCTGTGCAATGCATTTCTCAATAGTGTCCCTATTTGGATGTTGGAGGGTATGTAACATAGTACAGAGCTGCAGGAGGAGGATACTGAAGTGACCCTGATCTAAACACAGCTCTGTGCAATGTATTTCTCAATAGTGTACCTATTTAAAGGGGAATGTTGGAGGGTATGTAAACAACATAGTACAGAGCTGCAGGGGGAGGATAATGAAGTGACCCTGATCTTAACACAGCTCTGTGCAATGTATTTCTCAATAGTGTCCCTATTTAAAGGAGAATGATGGAGGGTATGTAACAACATAGTACAGAGCTGCAGGGGGAGGATAATGAAGTGACCCTGATCTTAGCAGAGCTCTGTGTAATGTATTTCTCAATAGTGTACCTATTTAAAGGAGAATGTTGGAGGATATGTAAACAACATAGTACAGGGCTGCAGAGGGAGGATAATGAAGTGACCCTGATCTTAACACAGCTCTGTGCAATGTATTTCTCAATAGTGTACCTATTTAAAGGAGAATGTTGGAGGGTATGTAACAACATAGTACAGAGCTGCAGGGGGTGGATAACAAAATTACCCTGATCTTAGCAGAGCTCTGTGTAATGTATTTCTCAATAGTGTACCTATTTAAAGGAGAATGTTGGAGGGTATGTAAACAACATAGTACAGAGCTGCAGGGGGAGGATAATGAAGTGACCCTGATCTTAGCACAGCTCTGTGTAATGTATTTCTCAATAGTGTACCTATTTAAAGGAGAATGTTGGAGGGTATGTAAACAACATAGTACAGAGCTGCAGGGGGAGGATAATGAAGTGACCCTGATCTTAGCACAGCTCTGTGTAATGTATTTCTCAATAGTGTCCCTATTTAAAGGGGAATGTTGGAGGGTATGTAGCAACATAGTACAGAGCTGCAGGGGGAGGATAATGAAGTGACCCTGATCTTAGCACAGCTCTGTGCAACATATTTCTCAATAGTGTCACTATTTAAAGGGGAATGTTAGAGGCTATGTAAGTACAGAGCTGCAGGGGGAGGATAATGAAGTGACCCTGATCTTAGCACAGCTCTGTGCAATGTATTTCTCAATAGTGTCCCTATTTAAAGGGGAATGTTAGAGGGTCTGATGGTATCTCTGCTATTAAAATCCAACTTTTACTCATAAACAATTTAAATCAATGATTCTTTGTAACCTAGTACCTACAATAATACCTGTATTACTAGGTCTGTCAGAGAATTTAGTATGTGATATGACAGTGTTTGTGTTTGAATTAGGTTTAACCATGTACTGAAAATGTCTTTCTAAATGGAGGATTAAATGGTTGCAATGCAGCAGACAATGAAGGAACCACATCTGAGGTTAAGAACCATATAGCACTCTCTGGTCCTGCAGGCTAATGGACTTAATGAAAAGGTTTCATGTTCCTTCCTGATAAACCATTTATTAACATATGGGAAGTGTTTTCACTAGGTGGAAATGTGATAGGACAAACCATCAACCGAACAGTAAAATCCAGGACTAGGCTTATTTTCCCTTTAATTGTGATGTTATACAGGATGTATTGTTTTTTTTATTTACACACGGGCCAGAATTTTAGGATGAAATTTAGTTCAGGACGGTCAAGTTGGACAAAATATCCGCCAAAATTTTTTCTGCTACAACAAACTACTGAGCTTTTAGGGGAATACAATAAATTAGACAACAACTGGTGCGTATTTATAAAGCACTATTTTCTTCCTATCTCATGTAACATTATCTTTGTAATGTAACTCATGGGGTGTTTTTTCAGCCGTTCCTGACTCGGAACACACATTTCCAAAGTTCTGACGAAACGCTCGGAACTTTTTTCCAGATATTAGAATTTTCGATAATTAGCAAATTTTCAAAGGTTGGAATATTCAACTAGAAAGGGAAAGTTTAAGTATAAACTTTGAGTTTGGCTTGAAAGACTGCATTTTGGAAGGGAATTTGTGTGTTTATGATTTTAAAACTCAATAATGTCAATGAAAAGGACATTGTTGTTTTTTACTTACCCTTTAAATATGTCACATGCATTAAAGGTAGGTCAGTTGGTGTGTGTGTATTCATATCAGGTTGGGGGATAAAATACTAACTTTTTGATGATTGGTCAAAATGAGTTTTTTTGACTTTAGTTACCCTTTAAAGTATGGTGCCAATAGTATGGATAAGTAGATCAGCAGGTTGTGTGTACCCGTGTCGGGTTGAGAGTTAACAAAAAACCTTTTTTGATGATTGGTCAGAATTTACAACGTTTTTTGACTTTAGTTACCCTTTAAGTATGGCTGCCATAGTAATGGATAAGTAGATCAGCAGGTGTGTGTACCCGTGTCGGGTTGAGAGTTAACAAAAAACCTTTTTTGATGATTGGTCAGAATTTGTTTTTTTGACTTTAGTTACCCTTTAAGTATGGCTGCAACAGTAATGGAGGGGTAGGTCAATAGCTGTGTATACCTGTATCACGTTGGGGGTTAAAAAACAACGTTTTTTTACTTTAGTTACCCTTTAAAGTATGGCTTCCACAGTAATGGATAAGTAAATCAGTAGGTGTGTGTACCTGGGTCTGGTTGAGGGGATATGTCTTTTTTGTGTTTACAACCATAAAACTATCTTTTATTGAGGATAAATCTAAATTAGTTTTTTTGACTTTAGTTACCCTTTAAATATGGCTTCCATGGGAATGGAAAGGTAGGTCAGTAGGTGGTGTACCTGGGTCTGTGTGGGGGTATCACCATTTGTATTTATGACCATGAAACAAACTGTTTTGAAATATCCACATTTGAGGATTGTTACCATTATAGTCTATGGGAAAAAATGTCCGGAAATTCACCGATAACGCCGTAACGCTTCCGCGGATTCCTTAGCTAGAAGATAGCACACTTCTCCTATATGCCCCGCACGTCTGTACCGAATTTCATGTCTCTAAAAGCGGAAGAAGAAAACGGAAGAAGAAAAAGAAGAAGAAATAGAAAGAACAGTAATTTGGCTTTTTCAAGCCAAATTAATAATTATCGAATAATTAAAATAATAGAATTTTTGAGGATTGGCAATTTTCGAAAAAATTTTTTGGAAAAATATCTAATATACAGGACCGATTTAAAGAAATATCGAATAGCGAATACTCGATCCCTCGATTTCGAAAATGATCGACCTGTGATGCGGAATTTGGTTATATGTACATGTTCTCCAGCTCCATGAGCCATTTACACTAACTTACTATTGATATTTATACCTTAAATTAAACTGGAACTTTTATTAACTCCTTTTGGCCTCTATGGGTTCATTTTCGGATTTTCTAATTTTTTTGAAAATCCAATCCAAACTCACTCAGGCGAATTGTCTGTTTTGTTCATAGGTAACACATCATGTATAATAACACATCATACTGTAGCTAATTATCTAACCAGTTATATAATATTAGCAAGACCCGTGGTGTGCAACCCCCCCCCCCCCAAACACACACACACCCCCACCGTGCATGCATTCTCTCCACACACACGCACCTCCAATGACTGCAGGCGCACAAGATTATGTCCTGGCATCCATGCATATCGACAGCCTTTGTTTAGTACATAAGATATTTTAGGTTGTTTAAGCAATAGGCACGTTAATGATCTTTCCAATAAGAAAAATAACCTATTTCAAGGCTAGAAATTCAGCATAAATATTATATAAGGGATAATACGCTACCTACAGTGTAATATAAGTATATTACGCCACCGAAGAGTTCCATGACCATATAGGAGCACGAGGCCGCAGGCCGATTGCCTTAATACAGGTCATGGAACTCAAAGGTGAAGTAAATCCATATATTACACTGTAGGTAGCGTATTATTTCTTATAATACATATGGCCAGCCAAAAAAACCCTGCCCATTACCACTGTCGCTCCCCCTTCCTGTATTAGTCATTTATATAGGAATCCCTGTTTAATGTATAAATAGTTAATTACGGTTCCTATTGAAAAGAGAAAGAAGGACCGAACATTGTCTGTCAAGAATAAACAGGGCTTCCTATATAAATGGTTAATACAGGGAGGGGGAGACAATGGGAGGGGCAGTGGGAGACAGGAAAAAAAAAATCACCATACATACACTGTTCATACCGCTGGCAAAATAGTGAAAAATTCGACAAACCTTTTTATAAATATCGTTAAATAAAAAATGGTGAAAATGTCACTTTTAATTTTTCCAAAGGACTCAGTGAAGTGAATAATGTAATTCGGCAGTAAAGCTGTAGAACCTCCTATTGCATGCAGTCTGATTAAGGAACATCACGAGATCACAAATGCGAGCGCACTTCAACGAGCGCGCTTCAGTGTGTGCGGGAGAACGTTACAGTATGATCTCAGACTTCATAATACAGGGAACTGAGGTATTTTTTAGAGGAACAGGGAACTGAGGTATATTTTAGAGGAACAGGGAACTGAGGTATATTTTAGAGGAACAAGGACTGAGGTATAATTTTGAAGGACAGGGAACGGGGTATTTTTTGAGCGACAGGGAAAGGGGGCATTTTTTTGAGGACCAGGGAACTGACCTATATATTTTTGAAGGACGGGGAATTATTTTTTTTGAGGGACAGGGAACGGATGTATTTTTTTAAAGAACAGAATGGGGTTTTTTTTTTTTTTGAGGGGCAGGGAACTAATGTAGGTTTTTGCAAGGGACATGAACCTGAGGTATTTTTGCAAGGAAAATGTCCTTTTTTCAAACGTAGCTACTATGCTACCCTGTTAAACAGATGTTATCATCAAAATCTGTCCATGAGAAGACATTATACGTGTAATTCTTCACCTTACCATCCTCAGTCAGTTTGGGAAGGGTAGGAAAGCCACTTCTGCTCGTCTCCAACAAGAAGTCCAACATCTTTTCACCCTTGGGAGGAGAAGCCAAAAATATATTGTATCACCATTATTTCATGAAACGGAAATGGCAAAAAAACCAAAACAATATATCAAATACAAACCCACACACTAACCCAATCCATGGGCTGTAGAACTCTCTGGCCATTCCCCTTTAGCCATAATTAGTTATCTATTCAAGCCCCCCCCCCACCTGATTTCTAGCCCACCTCAACACCTCATTACTAGCCCACCATTAAACATCTGATTACTAGCCCACCATTAAACACCTCATTACTAGCCCACCATTAAACATCTGATTACTAGCCCACCATTAAACACCTCATTACTAGCCCACCATTAAACACCTCATTACTAGCCCACCATTAAACATCTGATTACTAGCCCACCATTAAACACCTCATTACTAGCCCACCATTAAACACCTCATTACTAGCCCACCATTAAACACCTCATTACTAGCC
Source organism: Hymenochirus boettgeri (assembly GCA_019447015.1). Taxonomy (NCBI): domain Eukaryota; kingdom Metazoa; phylum Chordata; class Amphibia; order Anura; family Pipidae; genus Hymenochirus; species Hymenochirus boettgeri. The sequence continues at coordinate 332,370,129 of CM033470.1, forward strand.
CACCATTAAACATCTGATTACTAGCCCACCATTAAACACCTCATTACTAGCCCACCATTAAACATCTGATTACTAGCCCACCATTAACACCTCATTACTAGCCCACCACATTAAACATCTGATTACTAGCCCACCATTAAACACCTCATTACTAGCCCACCATTAAACACCTCATTACTAGCCCACCATTAAACAAACACCCAAGCCCTTCCTCCTACAAAAAGACATCATTGCCTAACAACCCTTGGAGAATAAGGTGGAGGTGTCAGTTATCATGTCTGGGGGGTCCAAACCTGACCTGTCCCAATGCCCAGTGTTCTGCAGCCCCCTATTCATTCCAATTCCCCACCTCCCAATCTTCCCTCACCCCCCAATTCTCCCTAACAACATCCTTTCCCCAATCTGTCACTCCCCACTAGACCAGGCAGTTTCCCTCTTGCCCCTCATCCCTCTCTGTTACCCTCTCTATGACCCAGTCTCTTACCTCTTCACCCCAGACCCTTCTTGGATCGGGAGCGCGCCGGTAACCAAGACGCGCTGAGAACTTCTTGGTCGCTGAGGCTGACGTCATCAGCTCGCCCACAACTCATTCATTCTTAGTTCGGGAACGCACTTAGAAAGGGGCGTGTCTGATTCTCGAACGCGTGTGTTACTGTGTGTGCAGTGGAATGTCCATGTCAATATAGTATATTCATTAGTGTGACAGTGAAAGGTTCAAACCACGTGCTAATTGAATGACAGCTGCACCTTTTATTAATTACATTTCCCATCAGCCACAATAAACTGTAAAAAACATTAAAGAAAAAGGTCTGTACACACGACGTTTCTTCAGGCGACCAACGATCCCCAACGCAGCGATCCCCAACGCAGAGCACCAGCGCGTTAAATGGGCGTTTCGGCCGATGTGTGTGCATGAGGCTAACATTTTGGAAAACTCTATACTATTTCTTATTGTCGCATTTAAATGAAATACAACCACATTTCCACTATTTTCCAAATGTTCAATAAAATGTCCTCAAGCCTCATAGTCCAGATATGCATTAAATAACCTGAAACTTGGTGGAATTACACCCTGTAGGCCAGAGCATGCGTTTTGTGTTCCGGAAGGACAAGTTGTTTTATTTATACGCCGTTGTTGTGTTCCCACTATTCCAGGGTTTTCAGATCAGAGAAAAATCAGAAGGCGCATTTATCAAGGTGCCCATTCAAGCAACAAACCCAATCATACATCAGATATTGTGTGCAGTTGGCCTGTAGATTTTCTTATGGCCAAACAAAACTTTTACAGGCATCCCACACACACCGCGAGACCACCCCAAACTCCTGTGACCCGACTTACTGGCAGCTCCGCCTCCAGAACGCCTTTTTTTCTTTGCCACGCCTCTTCTGTGATGTAATTTATGTCATGCTCCCCTAACAGTGCCTCTTCTCTGACGTCACATGTAGTGGCCTGCCCAGAACCCCACCCCATTTTGACATCATTGACGTCTGCCTGCCTATCTCCACCCCCTTTGTGACATCATAGATGTCACGTCAGTCAGCTCAGCCCCCTTCTCCCCACCCTGCAGGAAGCCAGATTCAGCAGGGTGGGATGTCTGCATTTATTGGACCAAAACCTGATCATTCCAATTACCTTGTATAACACGATGGAGCTTGGCCACAGTAGAGTCCTGCATCGGTTCTGGTACCCGAGGGTTACCCGATTTGCGGGTCGGGTTCGGGTAACCCGCATTGAGTTTGAATTGGTTGCGGGTCGGGTCGGGTTCGGGTTCGGTTAGAACAATTCCAGGCTTCAAAAAAAAAATTTTTTTTTTCCTGTCTATGTAGAGAGATTCTGTCTGTAATAACTGAAACTGAGAATGAATTGCTATCAATCCAAGACAATGTGCAGTGTGTATAACACCTACACTAAATCACACTATGGAAGATAAAGGGCAAATGTATCTAGATGCAAAAGCTCCCTACTATGTTTTTGGCTGGGTAAAATTGAGTTATCACAGCTCTAATGTACTTAGAATCTATACAGGATGACATTGTGGATAGGAATACAGTTATGTTCAACTAGTGCCTGGGTAGGTTTTTGCAGAGATCACTGGGTAAAAAAGCAGTTATATATACTGGAGTGACTGGAAAGGCAGGGGTGAAAAAGTTCTGACATCTACAACCTGCACCTATGCATGAGACCAGAGCAAGTGTCTGCATGGGAACAGATGACGTGATTTCATTGGTCTGTGTATATCCTTCTGGCCATAATGATCAATGGGATGTGGATGATTCTAGTGATAAGAACAATCTACCACTTGATGAGGTTCAGCTAGAACTAGACACAGCAGGTATGTGGACCTCCAGATGATTGCCATTTTAAAGGGCATGTCCACCCCCAAAACTATAATCCCCCCACTACTGGCCCCACCATGTAGTGTAGTTTAATCCTTACCTCACATCCCAGCTCCATAGGGTTCTCCTGTAGTCCCCCCCCAAAGTCCCAAAAATGACTACCAGGAGGCTAGCAGAGTCCATAGGACACTGCTGCTAGCTGCCTCGGTAGATTTTTGCCATGCGTACTGCAGCCCTTCTCCCCCCCCCCTCCCCTCCCTCTCCCTCTCCCCCCTCTCCCTCCCTTCTCTATCCTCCACTATCCCTCCCCCTAGCTCAAATCCCCCTTAATATTGTGCTCCCCCATGTCTCCCCCCCAACCACATATTTTTTTTTTTAGAAAGCTCCCCAAACTCTTACTTACCTCTCCTCTTTCCTCCGGCGAAGTGAGCTGCCGGCAGCCGCGTCTGTGATTGGCTGCCGCTCAGCCAATCACGAGACGCGGCTGCCGGTCCCGCCCCTCTGCTTGCATTTCCTGCAAGCAGAGGCCGGGAGCGCGGCGGAGGATCGAGGGGAGGTAAGTAGAGTTTGGGGGCTTTCTAAAAAAAAAATTATAGCGGTTGGGGCTGGGAGCCCAGGGGGGACCATATATTAAAAAAAATTTTTCAGGGTGGACATAGCCTTTAAACTCCCAATCATTGTACAACAGCAGAGTGCAGACAGGGAAAGCTGGGAGTTGAAGTTTTTAAAACAGAGCATGAATATCTACACCCATATAAAAATGTAGATATTTCACTGCAGCTCCACCTGCTCCCTACCCATAATCCTCTGTAATGGTACCTGCTCATTGTAACTTTACTGTCTCCCACAATGCAAGTTTAGACAGTGGGTGGAGATTAAAATGTATATTCTGCAGGACATAGTTATTAAATCATAGATAGGTAACTATTAGATCTCCAGATGTTTAAAAACTCTTACTCCCAGCATTCCTTAGCTATAGAGTGAATGCTGGAAGTTGTAGTTTTTAAACCATCTGGATAACTACTGGTTACTTATCCCTGTCACAGATCAACAAGAAAATAGTCGCAGATAAAGATTTAAAATGACCCAAGGCCCATGGGTAGGTAGTTGGGGTTACTAGCCCACCATTAAACACCTCATTACTAGCCCACCATTAAACACCTCATTACTAGCCCACCATTAACATCTGATTACTAGCCCACCATAAACACCTCATTACTAGCCCACCATTAAACACCTCATACTAGCCCACCATAAACAAAACCAAGCCCTTCTCTCACAAAAAAGACCATGAATTGACCTACACAACCCCTTGGAGAATAAGGTGGAGGTGTCAGTTATCATGTCTGGGGGGTCCAAACCTGACCTGTCCCAATGCCCAGTGTTCTGCAGCCCCCCTATTCATTCCAATTCCCCTACCTCCCAATCTTCCCTCACCCCCCAATTCTCCCTAACAACATCCTTTCCCCAATCTGTCACTCCCACTAGACCAGGCAGTTTCCCTCCTTGCCCCTCTATCCCTCTCTGTTACCCTCTCTATGACCCAGTCTCTTACCTCTTCACCCCAGACCCTTCTTGGATCGGGAGCGCGCCGGTAACCAAGACGCGCTGAGAACTTTCTTGGTCGCTGAGGCTGACGTCATCAGCTCGCCCACAACTCATTCATTCTTAGTTCGGGAACGCACTTAGAAAGGGGCGTGTCTGATTCTCGAACGCGTGTGTTACTGTGTGTGCAGTGGAATGTCCATGTCAATATAGTATATTCATTAGTGTGACAGTGAAAGGTTCAAACCACGTGCTAATTGAATGACAGCTGCACCTTTTATTAAATTACATTTCCCATCAGCCACAATAAACTGTAAAAAACATTAAAGAAAAAGGTCTGTACACACGGACGTTTCTTCAGGCGACCAACGATCCCCAACGCAGCGATCCCCAACGCAGAGCACCAGCGCGTTAAATGGGCGTTTCGGCCGATGTGTGTGCATGAGGCTTAACATTTTGGAAAACTCTATTACTATTTCTTATTGTCGCATTTAAATGAAATACAACCACATTTCCACTATTTTCCAAATGTTCAATAAAATGTCCTCAAGCCTCATAGTCCAGATATAGCATTAAATAATCCTGAAACTTGGTGGAATTACACCCTGTAGGCCAGAGCATGCGTTTTGTGTTCCGGAAGGACAAGTTGTTTTATTTATACGCCGTTGTTGTGTTCCCACTATTCCAGGGTTTTCAGATCAGAGAAAAATCAGAAGGCGCATTTATCAAGGTGCCCATTCAAGCAACAAACCCAATCATACATCAGATATTGTGTGGCAGTTGGCCTGTAGATTTTCTTATTGGCCAAACAAAAACTTTTACAGGCATCCCACACACACCGCGAGACCACCCCAAACTCCTGTGACCCGACTTACCTGGCAGCTCCGCCTCCAGAACGCCTTTTTTTCTTTGCCACGCCTCTTCTGTGATGTAATTTATGTCATGCTCCCCTAACAGTGCCTCTTCTCTGACGTCACATGTAGTGGCCTGCCCAGAACCCCACCCCATTTTGACATCATTGACGTCTGCCTGCCCTATCTCCACCCCCTTTGTGACATCATAGATGTCACGTCAGTCAGCTCAGCCCCCTTCTCCCCACCCTGCCAGGAAGCCAGATTCAGCAGGGTGGGATGTCTGCATTTATTGGACCAAAACCTGATCATTCCAATTACCTTGTATACACAGATGGAGCTTGGCCACAGTAGAGTCCTGCATCGGTTCTGGTACCCGAGGGTTACCCGATTTGCGGGTCGGGTTCGGGTAACCCGCATTGAGTTTGAATTGGTTGCGGGTCGGGTCGGGTTCGGGTCGGGTAGAACAATTCCAGGCTTCAAAAAAAAAATTTTTTTTTTCCTGTCTATGTAGAGAGATCTGTCTGTAATAACTGAAACTGAGAATGAATTGCTATCAATCCAAGACAATGTGCAGTGTGTATAACACCTTACACTAAATCACACTATGGAAGATAAAGGGCAAATGTATCTAGATGCAAAAGCTCCCTTACTATGTTTTTGGCTGGGTAAATATTGAGTTATCAACAGCTCTAATGTACTTAGAATCTTATACAGGATGACATTGTGGATAGGAATACAGTTATGTTCAACTAGTGCCTGGGTAGGTTTTTGCAGAGATCACTGGGTAAAAAAGCAGTTATATATACTGGAGTGACTGGAAAGGCAGGGGTGAAAGTTCTGACATCTACACCTGCACCTATGCATGAGACCAGAGCAAGTGTCTGCATGGGAACAGATGACGTGATTTCATTGGTCTGTGTATATCCTTCTGGCCATAATGATCAATGGGATGTGGATGATTCTAGTGATAAGAACAATCTACCACTTGATGAGGTTCAGCTAGAACTACAGCAGGTATGTGGACCTCCAGATGATTGCCATTTTAAAGGGCATGTCCACCCCCAAAACTATAATCCCCCCAACTACTGGCCCCACCATGTAGTGTAGTTTAATCCTTACCTCACATCCCAGCTCCATAGGGTTCTCCTGTAGTCCCCCCCCAAAGTCCCAAAAAATGACTACCAGGAGGCTAGCAGAGTACATATCGGACATGCATGCTAGTGGCCTCAGGTAGATTTTTGCCATGGGTACTGCAGCCCTTCTCCCTCCCTCCCCCTCCCTCTCCCTCTCTCCCTCCCTCTCCCTCCCGTTCTACTATCCCCCCCTAGCTCAAATCCCCTTAATATTGTGCTCCCCCATCTCCCAGCCCCAACCACATATTTTTTTTTTTTAGAAAGCTCCCCAAACTCTTACTTACCTCTCCTCTTTCCTCCGGCGAAGTGAGCTGCCGGCAGCCGCGTCTGTGATTGGTGCCGCTCAGCCAATCACAGACGCGGCTGCCGGTTCCGCCCCTGCTTGCATTTCCTTGCAAGCAGAGGGCCGGGAGCGCGGCGGAGGATCGAGGGGAGGTAAGTAGAGTTTGGGGGCTTTCTAAAAAAAAATTATAGCGGTTGGGGTGGGAGCCCAGGGGGGACCATATATTAAAAAAAATTTCAGGGTGGACATAGCCTTTAAACTCCCAATCATTGTACAACAGCAGAGTGCAGACAGGGAAAGCTGGGAGTTGAAGTTTTTAAAACAGAGCATGAATATCTACACCCCTATAAAAATGTAGATATTTCACTGCAGCTCCACTGCTCCCTACACATAATCCTCTTTAATGGTACCTGCTCATTGTAACTTTACTGTCTCCCACAATGCAAGTTTAGACAGTGGGTGGAGATTAAAATGTATATTCTGCAGGACATAGTTATTATCATTGATAGGTACATATTAGATCTCCAGATGTTTAAAAACTCTTACTCCCAGCATTCCTTAGCTATAGAGTGAATGCTGGAAGTTGTAGTTTTTAAACCATCTGGATAACTACTGGTTACTTATCCCTGTCACAGATCAACAAGAAAATAGTCGCAGATAAAGATTTAAAATGACCCAAGGCCCATGGGTAGGTAGTTGGGGACAGTAGAGGCCCATGTGTAGGTAGAAGTTGGGGACAGTATAGGCCCATGGGTAGGTAGTTGGGGACAGTAGAGGCCCATGTGTAGGTAGTTGGGGACAGTAGAGGCCCATGTGTAGGTAGAAGTTGGGGACAGTATAGGCCCATGGGTAGGCAGTGGGGACAGTAGAGGCCAACGGGTAGCTAGTTGGGCACAGTGGGGATATATTATATGAAGTTTACATTGTACATATACCAGGGATCTTGTGGGCCTACATTTGTTAGAAAAATATAAACTCCCAGCATTCCACTACTGCACTCACAATATCAGAAGGCTTTTAGGGAATGTTGGGAGTTGTAGTTTTCACACATTTGGATGCCTGCAAGTTGAAGACTCCTGCTATATATTTTAGTGGTATGGTAGGTTTGTTTCTACAAATAGAATATATGTATGTATTTGGTCATGAACTTCCTTCTGGGGTTGTTCAGTGGTAACCCATTCAGGAATCCCCCATTGAGATAATTAGATAGACAGTAACCAAACTTAAAGGAGAACTAAACTTAAAATTTTTAAAACCTAATGTGAAAGTTTTTCTCCCCAGAACACCTATACATTGTAAGATCTTCTCTAGTAAGTTGGCATTTAGTACATGTAAGAAATAGATTCTGTAAATAAGAAGGCTTCCATATTGTGCCAGTACAACCCACACGCCCATGAAGTCATCAAAGAACCACGCCCCCTGACCCCAGTATTCACTGTCTCTAGTGAAGAGAGAGTGTTCTCTATACAGATGTTCATACACCAATATGGAAGCCTAAAAAGACTTTGAAAGCTGATTGTTACCATATCTATTAACATTCAGTGTGACTTTCTGGAAAATAACTGTAGGGGAACAGCAGCTTTCAAAGTCTTATCAGGAACTTCCATATTCCATTTTCTTTAGGAATTGTTTAGCAAAAAAAAAAAAAGCTTCCAAATGTACTGGAGTACTTTGTTTGTTCAGTGGTGGCGCATCGGGTAAGGCTCCAGGTTTAAAAATACACAAATTCAGAAGGTCACAAGTTCAATACCCAGACTTCTTTTTTTTTTTGTTTCTATTATGTCCCCAGCAAAAGATGAGGTCCTAAATGTACCAAAGTGTTCAGCTTACTCAGTCATGCTCACCTTGTAAGATGCCAGTTATAGAACACACAGTCCAGAAGGTTGCAAGTTCAATCCCCATAGTTTCCTTTATTTTGTTTCCATTATGTTCATAGTAAAAGATTCATGTACAAGTATCTATTATTATCTCCATTAGCCTAGAGGTAAGAGCTCTGCTTTTAGCAAGACAGAGTAATGTACAAGTTGCAGGTTCTATTCCCCAGACTTACATTTATTTCTTTATTTTTTGCTGAATGTTAGTATTCCATTTCTTACATCCATGCTATCTATGAAATACACTGCAAAGATTACTTTTTTGTATGAAAAGTAAAGTATTAAATCATTGTTAGGACAGGAGCATTGAATGTGTTTGAAAACAAACAACTGAAATCTCTGTTCTGTGTCATGGAGAGGGAGGATCTCTGTGATGTACTGTGATTGGCTGTAAGCTTCTAGGAAGCAAGGCTGCAATATCCTTGTTTGATGTTGAGCACTACAGAGCATGTGCCTGTACACAGACACTTAGATGGGGTTTACCAGCTAAGGTGGATTGTGGGAGTGACCCCTAGTACTCACAGGTTGTTTTCATAAATCACCCAATGGCCACAGCAAAGGGAGAGGTGAGACACAGCTTGTTGTAGTTTGTGAATGTGCTCTGTCTATTGGGACAATGTTGTCTGGAGACTTTAGTTCTCCTTTAATACAGTTCTGGACCATCTTACAGTTTGTTAGTAAATATTAATTAAAAAAAAACCACACACAAACATTCATTCACTTATAATGTTACAGCACAAAGACATTTTATTTGGCACATAGTAATATATATATATATGTCATTAGGAATTGTATAGAACACTGGAAAGGAATCCAGGTCAGTTTTTTTATTTATTTCTTAAGCAAAATATCATGGAAATAGAAAACAAAATGTCAAACTGTGTTTAAAAAAAGGAGAGTAACTCTTTGCAAATGGAATTAGACAAAGTAAATATAAAAGTAAGACAGCCAGCAGTCATGCCAAATAATAATAATAATAATAGTAATTCTTACACATAACCTTTAACCATCAGTAGAGCTACAGCAAAAATAAAATGTTAAACCCGCAATAAGTTACTTATTACAAGGACGTTTCACGTTAACGCAAACCTTGCCTTTAAATTCCACTGCAGGTGGCTCCGTCCTAGAACATGTAATTCCAATGAACAATATATAGAGAATTGAAGGCGTCGGGCATGTTTACAGCAAAAAATTTTTATTGTCAGTGCGACACGTTTCCGAGACACCGCTCCTTTATCAAGCATCAATGTGTCGCACTGACAATAAATATTTTTGTAGTAAACCTGCCCGACTGCATTTCTCCATATATATTGCAATAGAATATAGTTATCATCTTGCAAAGATATAGTAGTTCATATTGCAATAGATAGAATATAGTTTCATATTGCAATAGAATTAGTTTTTCATTTGCAATAGAATAGTTATATTGCAATAGAATATAATATGAAATAGAAAGTTATCATATTTCAATAGATAGTTTCATATTGCAATAGATATAGTTTAATGAATAGATAATTATATTGCAATAGAATATATATCATATTGCAATAGAATAGTTATCATATTGCAATAGAATATAGTTATATTGAAATAGAATATAACTATATTGCAATAGAATATAGTTATCATATTGCAATAGAATATAGTTATATTGCAGTGAGGGTTTTGTGAACTGTGCAGAAAGAAAAGTCTAAGATAACGATGTTGTGTCCAATGAGTGGCCATACATATGCAATATGCTCTGTATACGGATTGATCTTTGGTTTTCCACAAGTCCCAATACAATTTTTCTGTTTGAAACATCCAATCCAACAGAGACAGTCTGTTGGCCATAGGTTCCGTCATTATCAAAATATACAGATGGTGGATAATTAGCAGGATTTGTCATCTATCAGTTAGGTGTATGGCCAGATCAGGATTCAGTCACTGCAGAAATCTCCCACCTGCTTTAAAGGGGGCTGAGAGCGACTTTTCTATTCTATAGAAAAAAACTTTTTCTATTTTCTATAATATTATGGAATTAGACATGTGGGTAAGAAACGGAATTCATCGCAGTCTGGTGTATAGATCCAGTCTGCATACCTATACAATGTATGTTCTAAAGGTAAAAAGGATTTTCTACAGCAAGTTTAATTATTTTTACTATGTCCCATCTAATTTCTTTGTAGACATAAAAAAACAAATACTGAAAGATGTTCGGCTTTTTATGACTGATCAGGTGATGTGCATAGGATTTACATTCTGAGTGTGACATACACACTGGGCGTAATAATATCTTAAAGGGCAGAGACTGCCAATTAAAATGTGATGCCTAACTATAGAAATAAACTAAAGATGTCTGAGCTTAAATAGGGGTGGGGACAGTATCCCCATGGTTTCCATGTATATTCTTATTCAATGGTTTCTGGATTGTAAATCAGGAAAGTGTGTTTTAGGGTGAACTTCTCTTTCACCTATGGGTATATAACACATAATACCAAACTACAACACTTAGGTTACATTACTTTTATATACTTACAGGGAGATTCAATAAGAGTTCTTATTGTTAAACATTTAGCTACTTTTGCCACAACCAATCAGATGTTAGCTGCGTTTTCTGGACAGTGGATGTGCCAGTGGGGTCTTGAGTCTGGCAGCATCGCTGGACCATTTGCAGGTAAGTTTCTCTTCCTCTCCTGCAAGTTTTACTGAAGAACCGGAGGTGAGACATAGCGCGTTTACCTCCCGTTTTTTAAGATAAACTGAATAAAGCAAACTTAAAAAAAACAGTGGACATGCCCCTTAAAAGGACATACAGTGTTTAAAAATAAACATTGTACCCCTTTTCTAACTCATTCATAGGGCTGCAACTATGCCACACAATAGTGACTGTGCCAACCGGGACTGTTCAGTTGTGACAAACCACACATGCAAGTCAGTGGGGTTAAGTCCTTAGTCCTGTGCTTTTACTTCGGAACGTAGGAACACTACATTATGCAGTAAAATGCCAATATCTGGCTCCTCCCCCCAGTTAGTGGTCCCTGACACTCCTCCATATCAGACACAGGCAGGCATATTTTAAAGGGTATCTCCACGGGAGGAAAGGGCTGTGTCTTACCTCCTGTTCTAATAAAACTTGCGGAGCCGGGAGAGAAAGTAAGTTACCTACCCGATCGATCGCTCCTCTGCCGTGTAGTTGACAAGCCCGACGGACTCTGTCTTCTATGCGCATCGCACTTGTGCATAGAAAACAGAGTCCGTCAGGACCTGTCAGACTACACGGCGGAAGGAGATCGACGGTAAGACCTACTTTCTCTCCCGGCTCCTGCAAGTTTTATTGAAGAACAGGAGGTAAGACACAGCTCCTTTACCTCCCGTTCTTTAATAAAACTAAATGCCCAGACTTTTTTTTCAGTGGAGATAACCTTTAATAAGGGGGTGGGCAGCCTGGGGGAGTTACTGCACAAGTATAGCGTTCTTTTTTTACTTTTTACATAAAACAAATGTAACTAATCCCTCACAGCAAACAGAATAATGCATTACAGAACTACGGGTAAACTTGGATGACTAAGCAATATAAGCCATGCAAAATGTGTTTGCATATAAGTGTATATTTCTTTAAGAAAGTAAAATGAAGGGTCTATTTGCAAACAGGATAAATGCCTCCTTGGTACTGGTCTCCTGGAAATGGGCCTCAGCACAGATCATTATATATTGTGTTTAGATCTTATATACCCGATGTCTAGATCTTAAAATAATACACTGTATATGAAATTAATGTTAACTTAGATTATTACAGAGCATGCAATTGGATGCAGTAAAACACCAAAAAACGAGCATTTAAAAACATAAAACAAAGTAAACCTTAAAACAGGTTTAATCAAAATGATATTGATAAAGACACTTAAAGGGTAAATATGAATCTTTCGGATGTTTAAGTGGCTATCCAAGCAACACTTTTACAGGATCAAACCTTTCACCGTGAGCATGTGACCTTCAACCCTCTGATAAGGGCGAAGCACAATCAACAATCAGCAGCGGCACGCTCAGAAATCAATATTTCTCCCAACCAAATACAAGCGTGCCATTAGGTTAATCTGCTCTGCTGAAGAGAAGCCAATCGCGCAGACGGCTATTCGGAAAATAATAACACAAAGAGGCACGCCATGTTTTTCCCAACAGTAGTGCAGCTTTAAGAAGTTATTCCTGATTTACGTTTTCCAAAAGAATGGGTTCTGTGCCATGCGTCTTTGGAAATTCTCATACCTGAAAGAAATAAAATGTTTAACACTCTTAAAATCATCATTAAATATTATTTTTACCTTAATGTTTTTATTAAAGGGGATCTTTAAAGGGGAACTGTGGTCTCCAAACAAGTTCCTACTTTTAAAATGAGCTATCAACCACCTCTCTACGTGCTGCACAGCCCAATATATGAAGAAATCACTGATCAGAAAGTTAGGGGGTGGGAAGTTCTGAATCTGTGGCCACAATACTACTTCCTCCTTCTAATCTGCAGTTGGCACATGCTCAGTGCAGTAGAAAGCAGAAGAAACCAGGAAGAGATGGAGCTACAGTGACTTAAGGAGGCGTGGGAGGGGCCGGAGGGGTTTCAAGGGTACTGCAAGGGGAGGGGCCATGGGGGCCCTCAAGGAGGAGAAGACAAAGGGATTGTCACATGGTTTCAGAGCAGGAAGCAGAAAGTGCAGGGGATCTGGTGACAATGCTAACATATCACACATTAAAAATGTAAATATCTATGTAAAAAAAATAATGAAAGTAAATTGCAAAAATACACAGGAAAGCAATTTATGTAAATTTACCTAAAGTCATTTTTGAACCACAGTACCCTTTAATAAAAGTCTCCAGACAACATAGTCCCAATAGAAAGAGCACATTCATAAAAATACAACAAGCTGTGGCTACTAGGTGATTTATGAAATGAACCTATGGGTATTTGGGCTCCCGTAAGCCACCTTAGCTGGTTAAGGACCCCAAGAGCTGTGTTTTTTTAAAAAGGCCCACACTCATTGCACAGTTTGGGCATCTATGTTCAACAAGATTTGATTCTGCTCGGTGACCTTGTATTACCTGAAAAGGAGAAACACCCCTGTGTATCTGCACTTACCATTTAAGGACCACGTTTGCAGGTATAAAGACTTCTGAAGGGTTGGGGGTCATTTGAGCCTGTGACACTGCAAACGATGTGGCAAAGTTGTAGAAATTATCCAGCATTTTCTGCGTGAACTGGAAAGCGGAGGGAAATACACATTGTCATGATTTGGTCACCAACAAGCTACTGGATAATGTTTTTACATATTTACACATAACATTGTATACCACAATAATACCTTATAGGATATGTACAGTAGTAAATGTTTCTTTTAAAGGGCATATCCACTCAAAATTAACCCCCTGCCCAGACCCAAACGTTGTGTTAGTTATTTAAAAAACAAATCCAAATACATACTTACAGCCCTTCACTCCCACGGCACTCTCCTCGCGGCTCCCTGTTTGCAGGAAGTTGCAAACAGGGGCCGGACCGGCATCCGTGTGTGTGATTGGCTGCTGGCAATGGAGATGCCATGGGACAGAAGGGCTGCAATTATGAATCAGACTAATTTTTTAAAGAACTGATGCGGCGGTTGGGGTTGGACGGGGGAGCTACCTTATATTAAAAGGATTTCACACTGCAATATCGGACGGGGGAGAATGGATCCTGATGGTGGGAGGGAGGAAAAGGGCTCCCCTGTGCATGTCAGAAACAACTAAGAGGACAGATCAGAGGCAGAAACCGTTTGGACAGGAAGACAGCACCTACTCTTCAGTTTCCTGGACTTTGGACAAGCACTGCAGGAGAACCATATGGAACAGGGATGTAAGGTAAGGATTAGTTTAAACTACAGTAGTAGGGGCCAGTAGTGGGTTAAATTTTAGTTTTGGGGGTGGGCATGCCATTTAAATTGCACAATAGTGAAAACTATAATTCTTCCAAACTATCACTGTACCATTTTTTTTCTTGATTTAAGTGTCTTAATATCAAAATCTATTCTGATTTCTGCAGTATTGCTATTGCTGGAATGGAGACTGTTAGTGTGGGAAATCCCCCCATTCCAGTGGTGCCTTGTAGTAATTACTGAGCATGCTTTCCCTCACAGTCAGGTAACATGGAAGGTGCAGTCAGTTATTAGTGAGAGAGGAAGCAGATTGAAGACTTGCAGCAGCACACACACCTCAGAGTAAAATGCTATGTACATGTATTTAATTATAGATTAACATGAGGCAACATCATTTTTTCAGTATACATATCTATGTAAATGAAACGTTTATGCCACAAAATAAAAAGCACAACACCGGCTTGTATTTAGAGATACACAAAACTGTTGTATAGTCCAGCACATGCAAATCAAGCAGCACTATAAGTGCTTCCCTTACAAAGACAAACCTCTGTTAAGTCAGTGAAACTTATACTTAGCAGTTTCCTGGCTTTAAATCACAAAAAGAGAAGACTAAAAACAGGCTTCATATTCGGTAAAGCCAAATTATCATCTGTGTCTTTTTAATTTGGAACATTAATTTGATCCTAAATCGTTATCCAAGTGTATCACCTGTAAATAAACAGCACCTCAATCTCATTACACAAGATCTGCCTGTAGACAGAGAAGGCAAATCGGTTACCTGTGTGAAAGAATCAACAGTGGACACTGCAGCGTTATCTACCGGGGTCTGCTGAGCCAACTGCTCCAGAAGTTCCACAGAGATGCCGATCTGTGCTACAGAGGGGGTCTGGGGTATATTCATGGCTCCAAATGGATGCTGGCTCCCCTCCCCTGCAAATTACAGATGGATTTTTTAGCATTGCTTTTATTTTAATAAAAAATACAAAAGGCTTAACTCATTGCCCTACATCTTTCAGCTTTCTAACTATTGTAGCTGTGGCATTTGGGGGTGATTTACCTATAATTTAACACACACCCCCATCTCAGTTAATAGTACCCAGAATGAGGACCTAAACAGCTAGGTCTTACCTTCTCACAAGCCCTGCAAACTTGGCTCACAAAGCTAACTACAGACACGCACCCTTCTGCACAACGCACTATTGAATCAATGGAAAGGCCCTACCATAGTCCAGGATTTTTGCAAGACTCATTCTCAGTAAATAGAAAAGACCTAGGGGTGCAGACCTCACAGTTTTGTGTCCTGGATACTATTAACTGAGGGGGGTCACTTTGCAGCTTTAAATACGCTTTAATTTTACGATGTGGATAACAAGGTTATTTGTATTTTACGACATCGTATAACAATAAGTTTGTGTATTAGCGTTCGATCTCATTAAAAAAAGTTGTTAGTGTAAAATAAGACCTGATCATTGAAGGAAAATAGTATAAAATATGGTCTGGTAAAATAATAGTGACAATGACACGCTTTAATAAATACGGCCCAATGTGTATAGAACTGCCCTGAGTACAGCCTGGAAAACTACTACTGCCTTTCAGTACAGTATTTAAAGGGTATGTCCACCCTTAAAATTTTTTTTATATAGTATTCCCCCTGTACCCCCCACCCCAACCGCTATGTTTTTATTCTTAGAAAGTGCCCCAAGTCTACTTACCTCCACTCTTTCCCCCCGCGCTGCCGGCCCTCTGCTTGCGAGAAAATGCAAGCAGAGGGGAGGGACCAGCAGTCGCGTCTGTGATTGGCTGAGCGGCAGCTAATCACGGACGCGGCTGCCGGTCATTCAGTGCAGCGGAGGAAAGGGGAGGTAAGTAATGTTCGGGGCACTTTCTAAAAATAAAAATGTAGCAGTTGGGGCTGGGGGACAGGGGGAATACTATATCTAAAGGGATTTATGCTGGGGGGAGGGAATCCTGAAGGGAGGGAGGGGGAGGCGGGGGAGAAGGGCTGCAGTACGCATGCCAAACTTCTCCCGGAGGCCAGGTAGGAGGCAGAGTCCTATATGGACCCTGCTATCCTCCTGGTGGGCAGTTTTTGGGACTTTGGGGGGGGGGCTACAGGAGAACCTTATGGAGATGTGATGTGAGGTAAGGATTAAACTACACTACAAGATGGGGCCAGTAGTGGGGGGGATTATAGTTTTGGGGGTGGACATGCCCTTTAAATTGGTTTACCCATACAATCTGGCATGTCTTCAATGCACCATAGCTTATACAAAGGGGAAAATGTTTATTGCCGGGATGGATAAAAATATTGCTATGTATATGCCCTGCCTAATACATCCCTAAATTATAATAAAGGCAATCGGAAAAAAGAACCTGTACTATATAATTGGTTTCAATTTACCTTGTTTAAACTTTTCCGACTATGTTCATTCATTTGTACCTACCGGTAGCTGGGAAGAATGAAAGCTGCTAGTAGTCACTGACTAGTTTTAACACAAATTCATTTTAAAATTAAGCAGAATGTAAGGTGAGGGAACTTGTTGGGGGGGGAGGGGAGAAAAGTTGTTTTTAGGGTATAGTGACCCTCTAAGCCAAGGAGATAACTACCGTCTTTTCTAATTTATTCTCTAATCAAATAGTAAACTACTGATGGGATGGGCTTACTTTTATTTGCATGCATTTATATATGAGACAAATATAGGAACAAAGCAGGAAATAGATCAAGGAGTTATACTTAAAGGGCAAGTCCAGCCCTGAAATGAAAACTTACATACAGGTAAATCACTCCCCAAAACCCTAAACGGTAATAGTTTGAAATGTGAAATATATAAGTCTAACCTGAAATCCTGTCCTGTTTCCCCTGTTTCTGCTTCCTGGTTCTTCCAGTTAGTAACTGTCAGTTATGGATTTGGCAGTTGACATCACAGACAATGAGTCAATGTTAATCCCCTGTCTGCCTCTTCTGAGCATGCTCAGGCTCAGTACAGACTCAGTACAGGTTACTAAATTGCTCAGTTTCCATGAGGCATCCAGAAGCATAGCAGGCATCCAGTAATGAATTCATAGGACAAAGTATGATATATCAACATATTATAAAGAGGCCGTTCTTTCTAAAAGATGTTCTTATGAGGGTGGAGTTGTCCTTTAAACTGCAAGTACAATAACATAAAGAAGAGAGAATAAGGGGTGGGGCAAAACTCTTAAAGGTGAGGTGTACAAGGGGCGTGCAGCAAAGAAAACCATTAAGGTGCATACACAGGTGCAATCGCGGGGGTCGACCCTCGATGTGTAAGCACGGCTGTTTCGGCCAACAATTGTGCCGTTTATGGACGCTTTGTCGGAAATGCTTGTTTGGTCAAGGATCCTTGCCTGATCCGCCGGACAGATCATAAACGTGCCCTGACCGGACAGACATTTCGCCAAATTGCGCATACACAGCAGGAATGTTGGCCAAAATGGCCATGCATACGTGGGTCATCCCCAGCGAACGGACGTGTGTATGAGGCTTAATGATAGGTGCAACTGAAAGAGTTGACATCCCAAACCAAGAATTGAAAGAAGAAGAAACAATTATCAACAGCAGGCCAGGTTATAGAACTCCAGAACAGTAGGCGCTATCCTCCAAACCACCTACCCAGGGTACAGCAATTGAAAAGAGCAAAGATAAGAGGAGCACACTTTTCGTAAATGAAATTTATAGTGCAGAAAACCTCAACGTTTCTCGGGGGGGCTTTCTCCCCCCTTCCTCATGTTACAGAACTCCTGTACTTACCAGACTTTAAGCCAGATATTTTAAATATGGCACTGGGTTTTTCATTTGTAATGAATCCAAGCAGTTTCCATACTGGAATGCCACTTTGGTCAGGATAGGAAATGTAGACGGAGCCTCCCATTCGCTCGGGGAAAGGGATAGTACCCAACATGAACACCACTACATGGTTAATACTCTCATAGTCAGGCAAGTTAAAAACAAATTTATCCTCAGCCACCTGTTGGACATCGGTTTGTACCTACGATTAAAGGAACAAAAAAAATTAGTTTTTTAAGGAAATTCTACTGGAATATTAACTTTTGTTAGGATGCAGAATAGAGTCTCAATAAACATGTCCTCTTGGCCATTCTATTATTTGTGATAGATTACTATTAAAATATATATGACAAGATGTTCTCTATCACAAATTAAATACTTACAGGGAGATGTAATAAAAGTTCTTATCGTTAAAAATGGTTCTAATTTTGCCCCAACCAATCAGATGTTAAGCTAGGTGCACACCTAGCGATTTTTCCTCCTGACCGACCATTCAAAATTTTCGGGTTAACATGGGTTTTAGATGGATTTTACAGCACAGCGCCATTTCCAAATGTTTTTGAAAATAACGATGTGCTAATGATTCAAAACCCCTACCGTTAAGTTTTGCGCTACTTCGTATCGCGAAACTTAATGGTATGGGCTGTGGAGCGTTAAAGACGTTACCTTAGCCCGATCCCGCGATGCAATACCTGATGTAATCCCGTTTACGTCAGTTATTGTATCGCGGGATCGGGCTAAGGTAAGTAACGCGTTCTCCCCGTAGGACTTATTACATCTCTCTGTTAAACTTTTATAAAAATTCTGAATGGTGATATATATGCAATAATTATAAAATATAGACTGTTATTATCAAAGTTACTTGTTATTGTAAAAACTCAGTGTTCTCCCTAGGGTCTTTTAGCCGGGCGGCCCACCCGGCTACTTTTTCTTGCCACCCGGCTGGAAAAAATTTCTAGAGGGAACACTTGTGATTTGAAAGAATTTAGATGTAGGTTTAATAGGTGTACCAATACACTTGCAAGATTATTTTAGCACATGTTAACTAGCTTTTCCAAGATCCCTAAGGCCACAAAATGGTGGCACATGTGCTTGCGCTGCTATATTACATCTGGGTTGCCTTCAGATTTTGCCGAACTACAACTCCCTGCGGGTGTTGCCGAACAACAACCCCCTGCATTCTACAACCACGGAATGCTGGGAGTTACAGTTTTTAAACATCTAGTGGAACGAAAGTTAGACATCCCTGACCTATATAATGAGCATAAAGCAGTGCACATTTTTCCCCACCACCAAATTTCCCGTCACACCCCACCCGGCTACTTTTTCATGCCACCCGGCTGAAAAAGAATTCTGGGGAGAACACTGAAACTGATAATGGTTGAACGCAAAATGCGAACGGCCGCACAATCGCATGCGCAACGGAAATCACGAGATTTTTTGCGTTCCCGCGATTTCCGTTTTAGAAAAAATCAACGGCGAAAATGCGTGTGCAAACATGCGAAAAACGCGCTAGTGTGGCCCAGCCCTTACCCAATGGAGGAGCAGGAAGGAAGGAAAAGTTCACTGACAAGTCTCAACGTGCCTTACAATTTACGCACATGCAAAGAAAGGGAGTGTAAGGGCTCCCCTGCGCATGTCAATGCTCTTATTGAGGTTAAGGAAGCAGCAGGGACCTCACAGACAGCTCCTACTCTTCAGTTTTTTTGACTGAACTAGCACTTCAGGAGAACCATAGGGAGCAGAGATGTACGGTACACACTACACAGTAGGTCCAGTATACATGTAGACATGCCCTTTAAGAGATAAGATATTAAAATAAGTTTAGATAAGTAGGTGCCAGCATGGTTTTATGCATAGAAGATCCTACCAAACCAACCGGATTGCCTTCTATAAATAGGTAAGTCGTATCCTAAATCTTAATGGGTCAGTGGATGTGATTTATTTGGATTTTGCAAAAGCCTTTGATATGGTACCTCATAGAAGGTTATTAAGTATTAAAGGGCATGTCCACCCCCAAAACTAGAATTTAACCCACTAGTGTAGGGCTCCCTCCCCCAACCGCTATAGTAATTTGAAGCAAAACTCCCCGGATCATTACTTACATTGACTCTTTCCCCCCGACATTCAGTACAGCCGGAAGCCGCGTCCGTGATTGGCTGCCAGTCCGGCCCCCTGCTTGCAGTTTCATGCAAGCAGAGGGAAGGGAATGAACATCTATATATGAACAAAGTTCTATAGCGGTTAGGGTTGGGGAGGGAGCCCTACACTACAGCAAAAATTGTAAAAATGGGTGGACATGCCCTTTAAGGAACAGTGGTCTCGGCCTTTGTATTTGTTACTTGGATTGAGAACTGAGTAAAGGATAGATTACACAGAATGGTAATAAATGGAACATGTTCTAGTTGGACCTGTGTTGTTAGTGGTGTTCCTCAGGGGTCTGTCCCACGTCTGGTATTCTTTATCCTATTTATAAATGGCCTAGTGTTAGACATTGGGCGTACGATCTCTGTGTTTGCTGATGATAATAAATTGTGCAGGATTATAGGCTCAGTGCATGGAATGTCTCCACCTTACAAATGAATTTAAATAACTTGGTGGTTGATAGAGTTAGGAGTTGACTTTATAGTAAAGGACTTATGGTGGACAATAAACTTATTAGCTCTAAGCAGTGTCATATTCTTTGACAGCAAAGAACATAAGAAGGAGCATAGCGTGAAAGGAGCAGGGTATAATACTGTCTCCGTATAGAGCCCTTGTAAGGACTCATCTTGAGTACGCAGTGCAGTTTTAGGCACAGTCCACAGAAAGCACATGAACAAATTAGAAAGAAAACAGAGACAGGCAACTAAACTGATATGGGATGGAAAATGTGTGTTATGGAGAGAGATGATCACAGTAGGGTTTCTCTAGGAAAGAGGTGTTTGCAAGGGGATATGATAACCCTATACAAATATGTTACAGGGAATTACAGACAATTGGCAGGGGATATTTTCTCTCATGGGGGTGAGCCACACCTTTACACAAGAGGAAAAGCCATTTCAGCTTAAAGGGTAACTCCATCCCCCAAAAAACTTTACGTAGTTTGAAGTACCACCCTCCCCAAAACCCCAGTTTCGTTTTAGTATTACCTTCACCCGATGTTCCCACGGTGAGGAATTAGAATGTACACAACTACAATCCCTTGCCGGTCTACTCTCTACTTCCTGGTAATGACTTGGCTGTGACACTGACTTCTGGCGAGGGATCGTGGTTCTGTAAAATATAATTCCTCATCATGAGAGCGTCTGATTGAGGTAAGAGTAGAAGGAAAGTGGGTTATGGGGGGGGTGACACTTTAAATTATGTAAAGTTTTTGCGAGGCTGGAGTTGCCCTTTAAGCAACGTAAATGATTCTTCAGTGTATTAAGATTGTAGAATGCTCTACCTGAAAATGTAGAATCTTGAGTGGACATGTGTGTTGATCCTGGTCTAGTTTGTTGTACTGAGGGGTATATATCATTTGGATGGAGGAGACTTTTTTCCCCCATCTGTTGGGTTCAATGTTCTGACTAATTTTAAATTGACTGTGTGTGCAGATATATATTTTCTGCAAGCACTCATACCACAGTGTTTATATTCCAGCAGATTTTTGTGTGAGCACCAATTTAACCTGTGTGCACCTGCAGAGTTGTGTGTGCACACATACGAGCACAGAGCTTATTGGGAACACTGGTTGGTTGGGGGGGTTGTGTAGAGGGGTTGAACTTAACGGACTTTTGTCTTTTATGAACTATGTACTTCCTATAATACACAGTTTGAGACCAATCACATGACAGATATGCACCATTTGGAACTGATGGCATCACTAAGCACCTTTTATAACAACATATCTTAAAGTGTCAGGGGAGGCTGGGAAATGTATTTCAACATCAGCCAAAAGGCTAAGATTGATATCTAAATCCTCATGCTGTACCATTTACACCATTAGTACTGTGAACAAGGCAGCAGTACGTTCTAAATAGTCAAACACACAATTACACTCAGTCAGTCACACACTATTACACACAGTCTCACATACACACACAATTACACAGTCAAACACACACACACACACTATTAGCCACACAGACACTATTACACCGTCAGTCACACACACACACACACTATTAGTCACACCCACCATTACTCAGTCAGTCAGTCACAAACTATCAGTCACACACACTATTAGTCAGTCACATGCACACAACTATTACAGTGTCACACACACACACACACACACACACACTATTACACACTATTAGTCTCCCACACACTATTACACACTATCAGTCACACACACACACACTATTACAGACACACACACTATTACACACTGAGTCACACACAATTACACACTGTCAGACACACAATTATACAGTCACACACACTCACTATTACAGTCAGTCACACACAATTACAGTCTCACCCACCATTACACTCACAGTCAGTCAGTCACACACACTATTACAGTCAGTCACATGCACACAACTATTACAGTGTCACACACACTATTACAGTCACACACACTATTACACACAGTCACACACACACTCTATTACACAGTGACACGCACAATTACACACTATCAGTCACACACACAATTACAGTCACACACACTATTACACAGCCACACACACACACACACACACACACACACACACACTATTACACACTATCAGTCACACACTATTAGTCACACACTATTACACACAGTCACACACACACTATTACACACTATCCGTCGCACACACTATTACACACTATCCATCACACACACTATTACACACTATCCATCACACACACTATTACACAGTCACACACACTATTACACACCATCAGTTACACACTATTACAGTCACACACACACTATTACACAGTCACTCACACACACTGTTACACAGTCACTCACACACACTGTTACACAGTCACACACACTATTACACAGTCACACACACTATTACACACAGTCCCTCACACACACTTACACACAGTCACACACACTATTACACAGTCACACACACACACTATTACACACAGTCACACACACACTATTACACTGTCACAGACCAAAGGTTGTAATTCTGATAATAAAATTGTTGCTGTTTACAAATCCTGCAATGTGGTGGTAAAGGGGAATGCTGGGAAATGTAGTTCTGTATTGACCAGGAGCTGCCTCCAATCCTCCCATATTTCCCGTCCCAACACTTACCAGCCTCCCTGCCACTAGACAGCCAAACATCCCAGCAATCCCTGTGCCTCTCCCAGCCTGTGCCCCACACTGATCTCCGGTCAGAAACTTCCAGAAACCCTCCGGTCCAGGTTTTTCGCTCCCCAGAATAAGGACAACACTACCCAGCAGGACTCTAGCCCCGCCCACCTCGCAAACACACCACCATGATTGGTACTGGCAATCGGCTTAGCCAAATGAGAAACAGTCCTCACTCGCACCGCTGTTCAGAAAACCATCCGCCATGTTTGTAAATGGCAAACAAATACACCAGCATCTGTTCGTCCATCTTTAGTAAGGGCAAATAAAATTATGCCAGTAAACTTTGTCTTACATTAGAAGATTATTTACTACTAGTTAACTTCCAGTGGATGTTACTATCATGTTAATTGTTATAATTCTTATTTGTTTATTATTATTTGACATGGCAAGAAGCAGCTATCAAGCATATGGCAGCTCCCATTCAGTAAATGTATTTAATAATTTTATTCCATAGCTAATCCTATAAATTATATTGCATTTTATGATGATTCCCCTATGGCCTTTATTTATTGTTTAAAGGGGTTGGCTCGTGTAGTATTTATTGTAATGAGAATAATAAAGGGGGTTGGCTCATGTGTTATTTATTGTAATAAATGAGTATAATAAAGGGGTTAGCTCATGTAGTATTTATTGTAATAAATGAGTATAATAAAAGGGTTGCTCATGTATTATTTATTGTAATATGAGTATAATAAGGGGTTGGCTCATGTGTTATTTATTGTAATAAATGAGTATAATTAAGGGGTTAGCTCATGTAGTGTTATTGTAATAATGAGTATAATAAAGGGGTTAGCTCATGTTTATGTATATTGTAATAAATGAGTATAATAAAGGGGTTGGCTCATGTAGTACTTATTGTAATAATGAGTATAATAAAGGGGTTAGCTCATGTGTTTATTTATTGTAATAAATGTATATAATAAGGGTCTGACTCATTAGTATTCTTATAACAAATGAGTATAATAAAGGGGGTGGCTCATGTAGTATTCATTATAATAAATCAGTAATAAAGGGGGTGGCTCATGTAGTATTCATTATAACAAATGAGTATAATAAAGGGGTTGGCTCATGTAGTATTTATTGTAATAAATGAGAATAAAGGGTTGGCTCATGTGTTATTTATTGTAATAAATGAGTATAATAAAGGGTCTGACTCATGTAGTATTCATTAAACAAATGAGTATAATAAAGGGGTGGCTCATGTATTATTCATTATAATAAATCAGTATAATAAAGGGGGTGGGCTCATGTAGTTTCATTGTAATAAATGAGTATAATAAAGGGGTTTGGTTCATGTAGTATTTATTGTAATAAATGAGTATAACAGGGACTGACTCATGTAGTATTCATTGTAATAAATGAGTATAATATAGGGGTTGGCTCATGTAGTATGTTTGTAATACAATTAGTATAATAGAGGGGTTGGCTTGTGTAGTTTTGTAATAATGAGTATATAAAAGGGTTGGCTCATATAGTATTTATTGTAATAATGAGTATAATAAAGGGTTGGCTCATGTTCTATTTATTGTAATAAATGAGTATAATAAAGGGGTGGCTCATGTAGTTTTTGTAATAATTAGTAATAAAGGGTTGGCTCATAGTATTTATGTAATAAATGAGTATATTAATGGGGTTGGCTCATGTAGTATTAATAAATTATTATATAAAGGGTTGGCTTATGTGGTATTTATTGTAATAAGTGAGTTAATAAAGGGGGTGGCTCATGTGGTATTTTTGTAATAAATGAGTATAAAAAGGGGGGTCCAGACGAATAAGATAAAATATAATAAAGGGGTGGCCTAGATTTATGTAATAAATAGAGAATAAAGGGGGTACGTAACCAGAGTATGAGGTAAAAGTAAAAGGGGTGCTAGGGAGAATAAAGGAGATAAAAAGGGGGCTCATGTGGTAAAGGGTAATACATAAGTATAATACTGGGGTTGGCTCATGTACTATTTATTGTAATAAATGAGTATAGTAAAGGGGTGGCTCATGGGGTAATTATTGTAATAAATGAGTATAATAAGGGGGTGGCTCGTGTAGTATTATTGTAATAAATGAGTATAGTAAAGGGGTTGGCTCATGTTCTATTTATTGTAATAAATGATTATAAAAGGGTTGTCTCATGTAGTATTTATTGTAATAATGAGTATAATAAAGGGTTGGCTCATGTAGTATTTATGTAATAATGAGTATAGTAAAGGGGTTGGCTCATGTTCTATTTATTGTAATAAATGAGTATTAAAGGGGTTGTCTCATGTAGTATTTATTGTAATAAATGATATAATAAAGGTTTGGCTCATGTAGTATTTATTGTAATAATGAGTATAATAGGGGGTGGCTATGTTCTATTTATTGTAATAAATGAGTATAATAAAGGGGTTGGCTCAGTAGACTTTATGTAATAATGAGTATAATAAGGGGTTGGCTCATGTAGTATTTATTGTAATAATGAGTATATTAATGGGGTTGGCTCATGTAGTATTGTAATAATTAGTATTAAGGGGTTGGCTTATGTGGTATTTATTGTATAGTGATGTATATAAAGGGGTGGCTCATGTGGTATTTATTGTAATAAATAATATAATAAAGGGGTTGGCTCATGTTCTATTTTATTGTAATAAATGAGTATAATAAAGGGGTGGCTCATGTGATTTATTGTAATAAATGAGTATAATAAAGGGGTTGGCTCATGTAGTATTTATTGTAATAAATAAGTATAATAATGGGGTTGGCTCATGTATATTTATTGTAATAATGAGTATAAAAAGCGGTTGGCTTATGTGTATTTATTGTAATAAATGAGTATATAAAGGGGTGGCTCATGTGGTATTTATTGTATACATGATGTATATACTGGGGTTGACTATTTATTGTAATAAATGAGTATAGTAAGGGGTTGGCTCATGTTCTATTTATTGTAATAAAGAGTATATAAAGGGGTTGTCTCATGTAGTATTTATTGTATAAAATGAGTATAATAAAGGGGTTGGCTCATGTAATATAAGGTAATAATTGAGTATAATAAAGGGTTTGGCTAGTGTAGTATTGTATAATGAGTATAAAAAGGGTTTAGCTCATGTAGTATTTATTGTAATAAACAATTGAAGCCTCCAATGGCCTGGGTGCTATGCTGCAGATATACATATGATCAGTTAGAAGGTCAGTGCACTTCCTACTAACAAAATACAAATTTATTATTATCACTGCTTGAAAAAGGTTGAATACAAACGTTGCATGTACTGTAATAAATGTGTTATACAAGAAGTCCTTGGAGTGCACCTACCTTCTTACTGATTGTATATATATGTATGCAGTATATTATATATCTAGTGACTAGGACTAGCTGATTATGGGTCACATGTTTAACCCAATAGTGAAGGACAGTTTTATTTAGCGGGTGAGGGGGGTCACCCTAATGCTTGGACCTGCAGGCTGATAGACATTATTTACTCCCCACCCAGAGATTTTAGGACCTGCAGTTGAACAGCTGGAGGGCCACAGGCTGCCCATATTTATATTTAAGAGACACAAAATAAGAAACAGTAGAGAAGAGGCCACATCAAAGAGTTTTAAACATGTGATCTGATCTCGCTTGCGATCTGATGGCAAGTGAAAAAGCGCACACTAGTGTGGCAGATTGTTATGGCCACTGGGTTTCACATTGTATGTATAATGACTGATGGGCGTGGTGCAATCTGCTGCGATTTTCTAACGCAAGAATGCAATGTTACGTCTGGTTTGCTATAGTTGTGTAATGTTATAGGGGTTTCTGTAATAAACAGAAAATGTCCTTTATATGGAGGGGGTCCTTTATATGGAGATACAGGCATTAGATGACTTGTTTGTTCTTTTCATTTGTTCCTCCCTGGCCCATTTTATTTTTGCGTTAACAAATATGGATAACATTGGGGTGGCTGGGGGTAAGGCTGCCAAGGCCTGTGTTTAGACCTTCATTCGGGACAATCCCACCCAAATAGGTTCCCTGTGTGTAACCAGCTGTAATGTAACATTTCAAATACGTGGTGCATCCTGGGAAGGTGGTCCGTTGAAGGACCTGAAATGGCAATCAATAGTTTTCAAAAATGAAGACCATGTTTAGAATATGTAGGTGCAATACAGATCACCAATTTTTTTAAAAAGTTTGTTTTTACAGAATTTCCCCTCTAGTAAAAAAAAATTTTTAGCTATTCACCCACCCTGCAGACCTCAGAGAGCTTTCACACATGCTCATCTGCACACTCAATGACACCAAGTAGATTTAGAAGTCATTTGTCGTGCATCATCCGTGACTAACAATCTACCCAGAAGTGGAGTGGGAGACCCTATTATGTTCGGCGTGTGATCAGGATGTCGCTCTTCACTTCACTTCTTTACCCAAACAAATAAAAATCTATTAATAATAATGAACTAATTCTAACATTACCCATCAGTCTAACGGAATGTATCATATAACAAAATTTAAAGATTCCTTTCTTATTACCTAGTAAACCTCAATTCTTTAAAATCTCTGCTTTCTCCAACCCCTCCATGCAGGGGTATCCATGGACCTTCATGCATGCACACATTGTGGGTAGAACTGGCGTGCACGAGAAGATGGGTCCATTGTCCGTATTTTTATAACTGTCCTTTAGTAATAAGCATGCGACTTAAAATTGCTGTTCTATTTCCTCTTCCCTTTTATTCCACCCATTTTGGGCTGTATCTCCTTCTACAAACATGAAATTTAATAGACACATAGGACAAGTGTTTGTCTTCTACCAATGAATATGTGGAACACTTTTGGAGTTATCTGCAATATGGAAGATTTTTTTTCGTGCATAGACTTAAATGGGCAGAACCTTCAAACGCAACACATGTAAGCAGGGGCGGATTTCTGAATAGGCCACCTAGGAAAATAAAAACTCGACCAACCAATGAACACAGTGTTTAAGACTAAAACTTTAACACGTGAAAAACGCACTAATGTGGCCTAGCCCTCACTCATTAACAAGTACAAAAGGTTCCAGCCCCACTACAATAAACAAAAGAAGTGGATTGAGGAGCTTGTAAGTATGTATCTCTTGCTGGGAGCAAGAATCTGAATCCTGGGAATGACCAGTACACAATACAAGCAATATAAAAGGGGAAGAAAAGATTAAAAGCTTACAATAAAATAAGGAACATTCCTTTATTTTGTAGTCTCTACTTATGCAAATGTGTTATTTGTACGAGCGGGACTACAATATTAAAGGAATGTTCCTTATTTTATTGTTAGCTTATATTAATCTTTTCCCCCTTATACATTGCTTCCCTTTCTTAATAGATACAGCCGAGCAGGGGACCTCCTTCCAAATTGCGTCCTTTCTAGCCAAAGTTAATACTTTCCCTTTCTAGTTCAGTTGCGACCCTGCATGACAGAACATGTGACGGGCTCTCAATCCTTTAGCCTTATAGAACTTTTTGTTCTAAAAACCGTCTCCAATAGAATAAATAAAAATCCCCTGGAATTCATTTAGAAGCTTTTGCAGGAAAAAAAAAACAAGAAATGTACTGTAATTCGCATCCGATACAAGATATGGATTTGTTTATTTCACCCTTCTCCATAACATGCCACAACACAACACGGTATCTTTACGCGAGCACTAGGGGCACTTTGTATGTAAGTTTATTTACTCAAACATAGATGGAGAGTTATTCCAAGTCATCATTACAATAAGACTTTTACCACTTAAATTAACAGTCATGTAAAAATAAAAAAAGGAAAAAAGAAAAGCTGTAATAAACATATTCTCATGTAGTATTTATTGTAATAAATGAGTATAATAAAGGGTTGGCTCATGTAGTATTTATTGTAATAAATGAGTATATCTTTCTCCTCCCCCCCCTCCCGCCGTCAGAACTAAAGGGGTGGCTCATGTAATATCATTTAATAAATGAGTATATAAAGGGGTTGGTTCATGTAGTATTTATTGTAAATGAGTATAAACAAAGGGACTGACTCATGTAGTATTCATTGTAATAAATGAGTATAATATGGGGTTGGCTCATGTAGTATGTATTGTATAAATTAGTATAATAGAGGGGTTGGCTGTTGTAGTTTTGTAATAAATGAGTATAATAAGGGTTGGCTCATATAGTATTTATTGTAATAAATGAGTATAATAAAGGGGTTGGCTCATGTTCTATTTATTGTAATAAATGAGTATAATAAAGGGGTGGCTCATGTAGTATTTATTGTAATAAATGAGTATAATAAAGGGTTGGCTCATGTAGTATTTATTGTAATAAATGAGTATATAAATTAGATGGGTTGGCTATGTAGTATTGTAATAAATTAGTATAATAAAGGGGTGGTTGGCTATGTGGTATTTATTGTAATAAGTGAGTATAATAAAGGGGGTGGCTCATGTGGTATTTATTGTAATAAATGAGTATAATAAAGGGGTTGGCTCATGTTCTATTTATTGTAATAAATGAGTATAATAAAGGGGTGGCTCATGTAGTATTTATTGTAATAAATAAGTATAATAAAGGGGTTGGCTCATGTAGTATTTATTGTAATAAATAAGTATAATAATGGGGTTGGCTCATGTAGTATTTATTGTAATAAATGAGTATAATAAAGCGGTTGGCTTATGTGGTATTTATTGTAATAAATGAGTATAATAAAAGGGGTGGCTCATGTGGTATTTATTGTAATACATAAGTATAATACTGGGGTTGGCTCATGTATTTATTGTAATAAATGAGTATAGTAAAGGGGTGGCTCATGTGGTAATTATTGTAATAAATGAGTATAATAAAGGGGGTGGCTCGTGTAGTATTATTGTAATAAATGAGTATAGTAAAGGGGTTGGCTCATGTTCTATTATTGTAATAAATGAGTAAATAAAGGGGTTGTCTCATGTAGTATTTATTGTAATAAATGAGTATAATAAAGGGTGGCTCATGTAGTATTTATTGTAATAAATGAGTATAGTAAAGGGGTTGGCTCATGTTCTATTTATTGTAATAAATGAGTATAATAAAGGGGTTGTCTCATGTAGTATTTATTGTAATAAATGAGTATAATAAAGGGTTGGCTCATGTAGTATTTATTGTAATAAATGAGTATAATAAAGGGGGTGGCTCATGTTCTATTTATTGTAATAAATGAGTATAATAAAGGGGTTGGCTCATGTAGACTTTATTGTAATAAATGAGTATAATAAAGGGGTTGGCTCATGTAGTATTTATTGTAATAAATGAGTATATTAATGGGGTTGGCTCATGTAGTATTGTAATAAATTAGTATAATAAGGGGTTGGCTTATGTGGTATTTATTGTAATAAGTGAGTATAATAAAGGGGGTGGCTCATGTGGTTATTATTGTAATAAATAAGTATATAAGGGGTTGGTCAGGTTCAAGGCGACATATAACCTGAGATCCAATGCAGATTTATAGCACGGGCTTGTTCATTCCTTCTCCTCCTTTAAAATGCTTTGCCCTGCGAGCAGATAACCTTAAGAAAAACACAACAATCAGTCCACTGCATTCCTTCGTTGCAGTTATTAGACATGGCATCGCATGTGGCAGAATGCCCTTTAACAACGATAACACTATTAATAATGCTTACAGACAGGGTGAACGTTGTAAAATGACAATAGTGAATAGTAGCAGTGAAATATTCTGTGTTCTGCTTTAAACATCAGCTTCTGCTACTAGCAAGGCAACTCCTCCTTTCTAATGTCATCTTAGTCCCGCTTGACTTCTGATTTGCTTTTTCCAACCCTCTACCCTTAGTTCTAATAAAGCATCTCACCTTTAAACTGCCAGCAGAGTCTTTTGGTAACGTCCATTTTATTTGAGTTTAAGACCATCTACCTTAACCTTAAAGGAATTAGTTCACTGGGATAACCGCACGTTCTAACAGCTTAATTGAAGAACGCAAGGTAAACTAGCATGTAAACTAGCAGGTTGACAGGTCCTGACTACTCCTAGCGTGTCCAGTATTGCACAGTGTGGTCACTGACCATTATTTCTTTACAACATGCTCAGTCCAAAAAATATTGCCAGAACTTTTTACAAGTTGGAAATAGTTGTCACACCCACTAGTAGCCCTCTAGCCAATCCTTTCACAGGACAAGGGAGCATGTGAGTGAGGTCATGGTGTGGCATTCACTGTACATACAATGATTTCATCCGGTCTTCAGGGGGTTAAATTTTACTTTGATGCTATTTACTGGAATGATTTTCAGTTTTTAGAGGGTATTTTTTCAGAATCTGAGTGTAAAAATGTAGTTTAGTTCTCCTTTAGGCTGTTAGAACATTGCTTTATTTCCCAGTGAACACCCTTTAAGCCAACCTTATTTTACACACAAGACCGGGATCTACCACATTTATTTGTTTGCGATCTATATAGAACTGACATCCCAGTCTGTAGTTTATCGGCATTGGCTGTTTGTGAGGAAGTCAGGGTGATAAAAACCAAGGATTCCTTGATATGCAATAATCCTGCGAAAATTGGCAACTTCCAATACTGCAGGTTATCATCAATGTACGATCCCGGGTGTAAATATACGGCCGTTCGTACAATACATGTACTAGTATGCGGTATTTTGCTTCATAAATATGGCTTTATTCTGGGCTTGGTTCCTATCACTTATTATTATTCAGTAGGAATGATGCAATAAGAACCAATCATATGTCACACTTTACTGCCGCTAGAGAGATCCGATTGGTTACTGCAGCTGATAGGATCCGATTGATTGTTGCAGATTTATAGCACAGGGAAACATTTTCACCTTCTATTACAGCCGTTCATAGAGTTCTTCTAATAATAACATTAAGTCTGATTCCTTTTGATCTTAACTCCTCCGCTAGCTGCACTTGTTCCAGTCTATCCAGTAAATCTTTATCTTGTTTCAGGGATAACTCTTTGGACTTTCCTCTCGGTTATCTGCTTTGTTAAGGACTGGTAGCATTGGTCTTGTTGGACAACGCAGGCGGTGTCTGGGGCCTCCTCTGGAATATGTAAGATGCCTGAAAGTTTTAAAGAAATAGAATGTCATTAGGGGGTCAGTGGTAAAATGGCGCTTGCGTGACCACGATAAAATAGCCTTACGTAGAAATCTGTATTTCTTTGTTCTTCTCATTTCTACTGGCTTCTGCTATCCCATGTTATAACCACATCTTTCTCCGACTCTTTTCTGCTTGCCAGGAAGCCAGCTGGGGTACAGAGGGAGAGGGGAAATAAAAAATGGCAATCTACTTAAATAGGCCCAGAAAGATTTTATTAATGAACCCAAAAGAGATCTACTGGCAATTTAGGGTCCTCACCCGGAGTACAGACAAAGGGGAATAAAAGAGCTTTCATCTCCTTTATGGGCCATGCCCACTGGGGACTTGTCAGTTATCTGCCTGCAACCCCAACTGCTATTTTTACCAGTTTTTACATGTATTTTTAACCAGTATTTAATAGTTCTATTCCTTCTAGCAAAGGATCTACCTCTGCTCAATGAGCTTTTTACAGGCTTGAGCATGTGCAGAGGAGGGCCAGGGAAAACAGTAGTTAATCATTGGTGTGTTGTCAGAAGTCAACGTCTTGATTGACTGCATGGAGGAGGGGCCATCTTACTCTGCCAAAAGGAGACAATAATTATCTTAAATATCTGGTTAGTAATGCAGGTGATAAAGTGGCCAAATATATCAGTTATCAGGAGGTAGGTAACTGTCAAGTGACCAGTTTTTTTTGTTTTAAGGGCGGTCCACCCCCAAACTATATCCCCCCACTACTGGCCCCACTGTGTAGTGTAGTAAAAATTCTTACCTCACACCCAGCTCCAAATGGTTCTCCAGTAATCCCCCCCAAAGTCCCAAAAACTGCCCACCAGGAGGATAGCAAGTCCATATAGGACCTGCCTCCTGTCTCTCCTCCCGGGAGAATTTTGCCATGCGCAGAAGAGAGCCCCCCCCCTCCCTCTCCCTCCCGTTTTGGTCTCCCACCCCCTAGCGTGAAACCCCTTGCTGGCCTTGTTATTCTTTCCCCCTAGCCCCAACTGCTATAAATAAATTATCAGAGGCTCCCCAACTCTACTTACCTTCCTCTTTCCCCCGGTGTTTCTAACAGCCGCAGCCGCGTCCGTGATTGGCTGCTGGCCTGCCCCTGCTTGCTCCTCTCCTGTTTGGATCACCTATCATTTTTTGTATTAGGCATAATGTACGTTCCATTCATTGATGAGGGTGTAACTGAACTAGATGTTCAGCGGTTGGTTTATTTTAAAGGGCATGTCCACCATGAAAATAATTTTTTCCTGTAATGTAGCTTTCCCCCTTCAAACCCTAAACGCATTGTCCATTTTCAAAAAAACTGCCGAGAACATAACTACCAACCAGGGATGCCTCAGCTCCAATGCAACTTCCGGGAACAGAGTTGCATTGGGGGCTTGGACGACAGCCCCGTCTGCGATTGGCTGAGAGTCAGCCACCATCACAGACGCGGCTGGTGATCCCAGGCTGGTAAGTAATGTTCTGAGAGGTTTTTTTTTTAAACGGACTATGCGGTTCGGGTTGGGAGGGGGGAAGCTACATTACAGAAAAAGCTTTTAACGGTACACTAAATGGACAGCCCGATGGGATCTAGATGGTGGGAGTGGGGGTGGAAATCAGCTCCACAATGCATGTCACTTTTCTCACGGAGGCTACGAAAGGCAGAAACTTACATAGGAATACAGGCTCTACTATTCACTTTGCTGGACTTTGAACAGGTTCTGCAGAGTAACCATGTTGAGCAGGGATGTAAGGTAATGATATTAACACTAAACACTGAGGCCAGTAGTGGGTCAATTATAGTTTTGGGGGATGGACATGTCCTAAAACAACACCTATAAACCTTTGGTGCTATCACAACTCTATCAAGTCCTGCCTTCTCCCTTTATCATTGACTGGAGCATGTGCAGTAGCTAATTTTAAGCTAGAAATTATGTCCACGGGTTCATTCACATGTAGAATAAAATGGGTTTTAGATTTACAATGTTTGTGCGCTGAATAGGGTCAAGGAATGATGTAGGTTAAGCTTTTCCTTAGAAATTTAACATTGTTCAAATACCTGCAATTTGTGCAAGGTTTCTTGATCTTCATGTGCCGATAGTCTTGCAATATTCGCTCTTCCTCAGCTCTTTCAGCCTCCTCTCTTCGTGTAATACACAGGAATATTCTTTTGGGCACGCTGCATACACAAGTAGCACAGCTCCTATAGAAGGATATTGTTACCCATAACTCTGAGCATATGGTACCATACCTGTTCCATCAATCCTGTCTATTAGGCTGACCATAGTGATCCCCAACACTGCAGTAAAGTATAATAACAAGTTCAAACAAATGAGCAAAGTTGCAGACTGTGTTTAGTAGTTACAGGAGCGTATTAATTCGCGTGGGAACGTTTGCTGTAATATAATGTACAAGAACCAATATGACGTTTACCACTACGGCAAAACCAGTAAAAAGCTAGGATCTTTTGGTTGCAGGAGATTATTCACACATCTTGTATTATTTACTCCCAAATCATGATCAGTGTGTGAGGTACTGGGGACCAGTAATATGCGGTACCTGTCCTGCTCTCCCATGATGCACACAGGGTGTCCCTGGTTGGGGAGATTTTACACTTAGAATATTTCCTTGACCATTGCCTCCTTCAATTTCTCCCTTCAGGAAACATGTAGAATTAGAGGATCCCAGCCTGAAACATAAAGGCCATACAAGTTATACACATTCTAAATATAACATAACACTGAACAGCAATCTGGTAACGTATTGACAAAGCAGTTGAAGAGGAGATCAGGTCGGACCGCACTCCTGCTCACTGTAATCAGATGCCCGGGGTGCATTCCAGTGAAGATGATAATCATACGGAGCACTCAGCGGGACTTTTTCTTCTAAACTTAACTTTTCCTAAACGCTAAAACATGTCAAGCATTTCAGCCATTGTGGCGGCCGTCGTCAGGCACCTGAAGACAGTAAATGTAGTGCTAAGGCTTTTCATTCATATGATCACAGTAATGTATACTAAACCCCTTTGTTTATAATGTATGCCAGTGTGCAGATAATATGATATTGTATGGGGCCTAGGAATGTGCATTGATTATCTTTTCTATGTTTGTATAATGTTTTGACCAGATCAGTTGCACTTCCATTAAATGTATTGTAATTAGTCTAATTGGAGTGCTCCACAATCTTGTATTGTATGTATCTTGTGATATGTTTACATTGTATGAAAGTGTGTCATTCTGAATATTGCAGTGCTATATTGTTGCCTTTAAAGGGCCATGTCCACCCCCAAAACTATAACCCCCCCACTAATTGCCCACCATGTATGTAATAATCCTTACCTCACATCCCAGCTCCATATGGTTCTCCTGTAGTCCCCCCCCCAAAGTCCCAAAAACTGCCCACCAGGAGGATAGCAAGTTCATTAAGGACTCTGCCTCCCGTCTTGCCTCCGGAGAAGTTTGGCGTGCGTTCTGCCCCTTCTCCCCTCCCTAACATCTTGCCACCCCCTGGACTGCCCACGCCACTCCCTAACCCTGCCTCCCCCACCCCCTAGCGTGCATGCCCCGTCCATTGTGTGACGTCACGCAGTGTAGTACGCCCCCCTCGCCACCCTGCCCAGAAAACGAAGAGGCAGGGTGGGATGTCGGAGACTGTCTGAGTAACAGTTTAAAATATACCTGTGTAAAGATTCTATATCCACTATATCCACACATTGCAAAACATACACACACATAATTTCCATTGTGCACCAACGGGCACACTTTGCTAGTATATATATGTACACAAAATAAAACATGGAGCCGCACACCAATTTCTTGCAGTAACCAAGCTTTATACTTCAAAGTACATGGCGCCCACATGTCATGCGACGTTTCGGGAGACATAACTCCCTTTGTCAAGATATGGGCAGTAATTAAACAGTGTCATACATCATGTTTTATACAGAGTCAACCAGAAGTGATGTCACACCAGTCCACCCACAAACCCCTGTAAATACAGGATATCCTGTTACAAGAGAGGAATAAAAGTAAGAGTGCTACATACCACTAGTTATGCTTGTGAAGGTTCTCATTCATCCAGGTCATGGTATATCTGTTGTATTCAATTAGATCAACTGGACTTGAAATGTAGTTATTAGAACTACATTTCAAGTCCAGTTGATCTAATTGAATACAACAGATATACCACTAGTTAGTTTAGTCAAGCACATATATGTAAACTGAACATCAAAGAAACCCAAATATATCAAAGAAACAAAAATAAATCATAGTCCGTGTTAAGTCCCATAGGGGCCAAATTTTGTAATTTTTTAACCCACCAGACTTCCTTTTTCTTTAATCTTTCCTCCCTATCACCAACCCTTTCTCAGGTAGACCTCTAAGACCATAAATCTGAGGTCATCAGCAGAATGCCCAGCATCAACAAATGACGCGCACTGGCGAGCCAATCATTGCAAATTGTGGAGGACTTATGTTGCGAAATTCTGGACTTAACTTTCTGTATGGTCTCCCCTATATACAGGAGACCACAGGGACAAATAAGCCACATAATAGCAAATCGGGAATTCATGTGTATAGACACGTAGTGGAAATTCCATGCCAGTTCGAGGGTGTTCAAAACTGCTCGCCCTAATAACTGAGCGACATTGTACACAATTATGGCAAGGTACCATACCTTTCTTAGTACACCTAAGCCACATTTTATTCCCTTTACTATTGTCTACATTATCCCCCAATCGACAAGAATGATTAAGTCTGGAACCATAGTGTCCCCTCTTCTATATGAAAACATAGGAGGTAGGTTAAATTCTGTAATACCAGGGTATGAATTTCTCAGTACACTCCAATGTCTAATCAGAACATTTTTAATTGGAAAACTTGCTGATTATAATCTGAAACAAAAGGAATTCTATGCATTTGATGTAATCTCTTAACACTACTTTCACCTATTTGGTGTCCGCCTGATCTTTTCTGTAGTTTATCGGTGACAACTGATAAAATGGTGTCTGGATAACCCCTACTTTCAAATTTCTGACACGTTACTAAACTGTATCTTCTTTTGCACATATATATAAATTACATTATATATTAACTACTATAAATATAATCCTTACTATATATATTAATTCCTACCATATATAATATATACTACCATATATACACTACCATATATATTTATCCTTACCATATATCACAACAATATATGCGAAAGTTCTACCAATCCCTATCCGTCAATATACCACAAAACTTCTAACAATAGAACAAACGAGTAGCCATATGTGTCTCACTTATAACAAGTGATTATTTTGCTATTCGGTTACACCTTGTTTAATTTATCATTAGGATCTTAGGAAATAGATTTACGTACTAATAGCTTTCCTGTAAGACCTGAGAGAGAAACCACCCGCGTGTAATCACCCGTAACTTCATTCTCTTGGTCCACAATTTCAACATCTCCCTACAACTGATCATTTGAATAAAGCTCAGATGGGCTAGTGGAACACTGAAAACCATCAGTGAAACATTTTGTCAGTAGTTGTTAATTCTTTATGAGCTGGAATGCCAGTGTAATAAAACAAAGAACGTATGTCATAGGGTCGAAAAAGAAATATGAAACCCCTGTCACTAAATAGTTATGGGATTTACAGGATGTCACGAAGGTGAGTGCACACTAACATGTTGCATAACAGTGTAAATTTGCTGTCCGTCAACTTTATACATTAATGGCTGTGTGTTGAGTTATTTTGAGGGGCAGTAAATTTACCGTCCAAATGGGAGCATCAAAAATGCGCACACCCAATACTGTATCGTCTGCCTCAGACATAAAAGCAGTAATCTATTTATTTATCAAATACAGCACAAACAGCGAGGCTAAGAGTTCTGTCCCAAAAACCACACCTCTTATAGGAACACCTATCAAACAAGGGAGTGGTCCACACAGAATCCGAGCTATGATAGGGCATATCAAAAGATACAAATGACAGTTGCAAAAATTTTAAAAAGGCACACACATAGTTACCATAAACAGATACATACTCAAATACATGTTATACAAGCTGTACACCGACTACTTAGTCAAAGTGTCACCTTCCGTATTGCACATTAAACATATAATAATATTATTACATTAATGTGAGGGGTGTGCTCACTATTGTGAGATACTGTAGGCTGAGGCTATAACACGGCAGCCGTGAGCGTGAACACTCCGATTAAATGGTAATCCAATAGCTGCCTCTTCTGAGCATGCTCAGGCTCAGTACAGGCTTCTAATATGCTCAGTTTCCATGAGGCATCCAGAAGCATAGCAGGCATACAGTAATGAATTCAGGTACAAAGTAGGATAT
The DNA here is from genome assembly GCA_019447015.1 of Hymenochirus boettgeri. Lineage (NCBI taxonomy): Eukaryota > Metazoa > Chordata > Amphibia > Anura > Pipidae > Hymenochirus > Hymenochirus boettgeri. Next base: position 332,408,485 of record CM033470.1, read on the forward strand.
AAACACATTTTAAAGAGGACACTCTTTCTAAAAGATGTTCTTATGAGGGTGGAGTTGTCCTTTAATAGCACAGGCTTACCTCTATTACATAACCCCTAGTGTTTTTACAAGATTTGTCTGCTGATTCTTTTTTCCAGATTATATTTTAATCATTCATACAGAATACATTCACCTATTGAGAGGGGCCATCTTGTCATAAACAAGATGGCTGCAATTACTATAGACATATACGGTCACCTTTCAGGCAGTTTTTGGTTTCATGACTTTCTCCATGTCCAAGCTGATCCCAGAGACTTTAGCAGGAACAATACATTCTCTGTTACCAGGCGTTTAGGGGATGACTCTCTGTGTTATAAGCAAAACAAACTAGATAAGTCCAATTCTTTCACAAAAGAACATAACTTCTCTAATGAGACATTCATAGAAATATACGATCTTGTTGTTCTCCCAATATAACGTATAGAAAAATTGCTCATAACTGCCATACACTTAACAATCCCTTTACTACAGGGAGCCAAATATGGGCGGGGAAATCTTTCCGTTCATACTACCGTATCCAATGCCATCACGAAACGTTCATCAGCATTGGAAACAGTTTTTACGGACCCCATGTATGACTGATAAATGGCTAATCGCGTCGTACCGCTTTTCATCCATTAAGAACTTTACTTTTAAAGATTTCTGTGTCTATGAGAATGACAATTCATGCAGGAAATGGGCTTTTCTTTGGGAAATCTCATTGGGTTAGTTCATTACCGTTCTTGCTTCAATTTGATTAACCACTTGGCAATATCAATAAGTTGATGGAACAGACGGAGCATTTCAATCACTACTTCCTGGTCGAGTTTATTGTAAGAATCGTTCAGTTGCACTATCCTACAACTGCCGACCCATATGTATGGGCACCTTAAAGTAAATCAGTTACAACTACCAACAAACCTTTCCTACTGGTATTATCACCATCTCCCTCTTGTATATTATCCAATGAATCAATGGGACATGGTATCCCCCCTGTAGATCCCAGATCTCCATTTTCCTCCACATTGTTTCCATGGTTTTCGCATTGCCTTCCCCTTTAACCTCAATTCTGAAGGAGACAAAATACTTGCAATGAAACAAATGCAAAAAAAGTATAGTGTTCATTAATTATATGAATGTGTAATCTGATATTATGATATGATAATGTGTAATCTAATATTAATTATATGATAATGTGTAATCTGATATAATGATATGATATGTGTAATCTATATTAATTATATGATATGTGTAATCTGATATTACTTCTATGAAAATGTGTATTCTATTATATGATAAAGTGTAATCTAATATAATTATAACATGTTATCTAATATTATTTAAATAATATCTAATCTAATATTAATTATATGATGATGTGTAATAAATATTAATTAAATGATGCCTAAATGTATATTAATTATATGATCATGTCTAATCTATATAATTATAGTATAATGCCTAATTAATAGACTATGATTAAGTCTTCTCTAAAATGATGACATTGCACAATCCCACCTATAATAAGGATAAACTCTATCATGCTGTAACATAAACAATATAGTATTAACTTTGAAATATGAATTTTGTATATTATTTATATTCAAGTCCATGTGTCTGACCTGGAAACCAGAAGAGCTGGACGTCCTGGCTCGATGAACAGAATTATCCCGTTCTGACATGACAGAATCCACGTCCCTGTCTCTTTTCAACAGTAACAGACATAAAAACCATGTTAAAAAGACTTTCAACTTGTCAGCAATAACTTTAAAGGGACACTAAAGTGCCCAAAACTAGACTAGAGGGCGAAGACACACCCCTACAGAGCAAATTCACAAACATGCTGTGTTTCACCTCCCCCTTTGCATTGGCTGCTGGGTCATTTATGATATTATCCTGTGGGTACTAACAGTCAGCTCCTATAACCACTTTAGCTGGGTGAAATACCAACAGATCAAACTCCAACCATATAACAGCACAGAGATCCTCCCTCTCCCTGACACAAATAGGGATGTTAGTGCAGTTTTTGTGTAACCATATTTAATGCTCCTGTCCCTTCTTTTGCTATTAAAAGAATGAAAGAAAAATGCTGATCTTATTTGTATTACAAACAGGAAGCTGTTTTTATACCCAAGAAAGGCTGTATGCAATTCTCCTGCTGCTGTAAATAAACTGCAGGGTTAAGTCTTACAAGGATTTTATCAAGTCTATCAGGGATTCCATGTTGGTGTAGGACCTCTGTTAGAAAAACTGTGGTCAGGGAGCATGGCCAATAATTGCACATGCTTTGAAGACATCAGGGAGATTCAATAAAAGTTCTTATCATTTAAAATGGTGCTAAATTTGCCCCAACCAATCAAATATTATTAACATTTGAAAAACTAACATCTGATTGGTTGGGGCAAAATAAGCACCATTTTTAACCTTACTAACTTTTTTGAATCTCCCTGTACATGGTCTGTGAGTTAACTAACCGTCTTAGTTAAAGAATCCATTTCTCCATGTAAATGCAACTTACTAGAGAAGAATCTTACAATGTAAAGGTATTCTAGGGAGAAAGCTTTCACGTTTTGGATTTTGTGTTTAGTTCTCCTTTAACCTTCCCTGGGTGCTTTAGACTGACATTAGAGCAAACAGAAGAAACACATTTTTATTGGTTTAATTCTTGCACACTAACATACAGGTACTGACTGAAATATCACCATGAAAACTGGATCTTATGTCCATAACATTGCTGTAAAGCGGAACCAGGGAATTATACACAAGCATTAATTAGAGTTACACTTACATTTACAAGGGACTTACAAGATTTCCATTCCATCCATGGAATGAATAAAGTCTTTATAAAACTTCATTTTAGCCTTGTGTCTCTAATAAACAGCGCTCCTATTCCTTTAAAACTGAACTCCACACTGTGTCTGGTTGCAATAGACCGGGAGAAAGCATTGACTGTCTCTCTGACACATCCCTCAATGGTCTCTCTGCTAAAGGAGCAGCCAAACGATAGTGCTATGTAATTGAGCTGGACAATGGGAATTTCACCTGGAGAAAAGTTAGATATTGACTTGGTTATGTCAATCAGTTTAAACACAAACAAAATAATGTGAGGTGTATTCCCTTAACAGCTCAGGGCCTGTTAATCCCTTTACCACCACCTATTTATCTCTCTATGTAACATTACCCTGTTTACTATATCGATGTAACCATAACCCAGATAATATACAGCATGTGTGTTTGTGTGTCAGGAATAATATACCCAAAATGTATTGTATAAAGATACAAAGTGACAGCTCATGGAGTTTCAAGGAACCATCAAGATGACTTCTCATATCCTTTATTATATAGTACTGGGAGCATTATTACCCATTCTACACTATATTACACTAGTTTCATGTAACACTGATACATTGCCAACTACTACCATTTATAACGGATGACATAGCTAAACACAGATTATAACTGATGACATAGCTAAACACAGATTAAACTGATGACATAGCTAAACACAGATTATACCTGATGAAATAGCTACACGATTATAACTGATGACATGGCTAAACACAGATTATAATGGATGACATAGCTAAACAAGATTATAACGGATGACATAGCTAAATACTGATTATAATGGATGACATAGCTAAACAGATTAAGACAGCACAGATTATAATGATACATGCTAAACACAGATTTAACTGATGACAATGCTAAACACAGATTATAACTGATGACATAGCTAACAAAAATTAAACGGATACATAGCTAAACACTGATTATAACTGATGACATAGCTAAACAACAAATTATAACGGATGACATAGCTAAACACAGATTTTAACTGATGACATTAACCGATTAATCTGACATAGCTAAACACAATTATAACTGATTACATGCTACACAATTATAAAGATGACATAGCTAAACACAGATTATAACTGATGACATAGCAAACACGTTATAGATGACATAGCTAAACACAGATTATAATGATGACATAGCTAAACACAGATTATAACTGATGACATAGCTAAACACAGATTAATACTGATGACTAGCTAACACAGATTATAACTGATGACATAGCTAAACACAGATTATAATGGATGACATAGCTAAACACAGATTATAATGGATGACATAGCTAAACACGATTATACGGATGACATAGCTAAACACAGATTATAACGGATGACATAGCTAAACACAGATTATAACTGATGACATAGCTAAACACAAATTATAACGGATGACATAGCTAAACACTGATTATAACTGATGACATAGCTAAACACAAATTATAACGGATACATAGCTAAACACAGATTTTAAACTGATGACATAGCTAAACACTGATTATAACTGATGACATGCTAACACAAATTATAACGGATGACATAGCTAAACACAGATTATAACGGATGACATAGCTAAACACAGATTATAACAGATGACATAGCTAACAACAGATTAAACGGATGACATAGCTAAAAACAATTATAACGGATGCATAGCTAAACACGATTATAACGATGACATAGCTAAACACAGATTAATATGGATACATATACAAACACAGATTATAATGGATGACATAGCTAAACACAGATATATAACGATGACATAGCTAAACACAGATTAATAACGGATGACATAGCTAAACACATATTATAACTGATGACATAGCTAAACACAAATTATAACGTGACATAGCTAAACACTGATTATCTGATGACATAGCTAAACACAAATTATAACGGATGACATAGCTAAACACAGATTTTAATGATGACTAGCTAAACACTGATTATAACTGATGACATAGCTAACACACATTATAACTGATACATAGCTAACACAGATTATAACAGATGACATAGCTAAACCAGATTATAACGGATGTACTAGTGACTAAAACAGATTATAACGGATGACCATAGCTAAACACAGATTATAACGGATGACATAGCTAAACACAAATATAACGGATGACATACCTAAACACAGATTATAACTGATGACATAGCTAAACACAGATTATAACTGATGACATAGCTAAACACTGATTATAACGGATGACATAGCTAAACCAGATTATAACGATGACATAGCTAAAACACAATTATAACTGATGACATAGCTAAACCAGATTATAACGGATGACATAGCTAAACACAGATTATAACGGATGACATAGCTAAACACAGATTATAACGGATGACATAGCTAAACACAAATTATAACGGGTGACATACCTAAACACAGATTATACAGTGTTCTCCCTAGGTCTTTTAGCCGGGCGGCCCACCCGGCTACTTTTCATGCCACCCGGCTGGAAAAAATTCTTAAGAGAACACTTGTGATTTTAAAAAAATTAGATGTAGGTTTATGGTGTGCCAATATGACAGTAAAAACTCCTGCCAAAACTGCCCAGTCCAGACCACTTTTTACACTTGTAAGCTTATTTTAGCACGTTAACTAGCTTTTCCAAGATCCTCAAGGCCACAAAAGGTTGGCACATGTATTGTGCTGCATTTTACAGCACAAATACATGTGCCATGTTACCTTCAGATGTTGTAGAACTACAATTCACTGCAGAGTTTGTAAAACATATAATGAGCATGATGCAGTGCACATTTTTCCCACCACCAAATTTCCCACCCACCCAGCTACTTTTTCATGCCACCCGGCTTGAAAAAATTCTGGGGAGAACACTGTTATAACTGATGACATAGCTAAACACTGATTTAACGATGACATAGCTAAACACTATTATAACTGATGACATAGCTAAACACTGATTATAACTGATGACATAGCTAACACGATTATAATGATGACATAGCTAAACACTGATTATAACTGATGACATACTAAAACACGATATAAACGGATGACATAGCTAAACACAGATTATAACGGATGACATAGCTAAACACAGCATTATAAACTGATGACATAGCTAAACACTGATTATAACGGATGACCATAGCTAAACACAGATTAATAACAGAATGACATAGCTACACCCAAATTATAACGGATGGCATAGCTAAACACAAATTATAACGGATGGCATAGCTAAACACAAATTATAACGGATGGCATAAAGGCGACATATTACCTGAGATCCAATGCAGATTTATAGCACGGGCTTGTTCATTCCTTCTCCTCCTTTAAAATGCTTTGCCCTGCGAGCAGATAACCTTAAGAAAAACACAACAATCAGTCCACTGCATTCCTTCGTTGCAGTTATTAGACATGGCATCGCATGTGGCAGAATGCCCTTTAACAACGATAACACTATTAATAATGCTTACAGACAGGGTGAACGTTGTAAAATGACAATAGTGAATAGTAGCAGTGAATATGTCTGTGTTCTGCTTTAAACATCAGCTTCTGCTACTAGCAAGGCAACTCCTCCTTTCTAATAGTCATCTTAGTCCAGCTGACTCTGATTTGCTTTTTCCAACCCTCTTACCCTTAGATTCTAATAAAGCATCTCACCTTTAAACTGCCAGCAGAGTCTTTTGGTAACGTCCATTTTATTTGAGTTTAAGACCATCTACCTTAACCTTAAAGGAATTAGTTCACTGGGATAACCGCACGTTCTAACAGCTTAATTGAAGAACGCAAGGTAAACTAGCATGTAAACTAGCAGGTTGACAGGTCCTGACTACTCCTAGCGTGTCCAGTATTGCACAGTGTGGTCACTGACCATTATTTCTTTACAACATGCTCAGTCCAAAAAATATTGCCAGAACTTTTTACAAGTTGGAAATAGTTGTCACACCCACTAGTAGCCCTCTAGCCAATCCTTTCACAGGACAAGGGAGCATGTGAGTGAGGTCATGGTGTGGCATTCACTGTACATACAATGATTTCATCCGGTCTTCAGGGGGTTAAATTTTACTTTGATGCTATTTACTGGAATGATTTTCAGTTTATTAGAGGGTATTTTTTCAGAATCTGAGTGTAAAAATGTAGTTTAGTTCTCCTTTAGGCTGTTAGAACATTGCTTTATTTCCCAGTGAACACCCTTTAAGCCAACCTTATTTTACACACAAGACCGGGATCTACCACATTTATTTGTTTGCGATCTATATAGAACTGACATCCCAGTCTGTAGTTTATCGGCATTGGCTGTTTGTGAGGAAGTCAGGGTGATAAAAACCAAGGATTCCTTGATATGCAATAATCCTGCGAAAATTGGCAACTTCCAATACTGCAGGTTATCATCAATGTACGATCCCGGGTGTAAATATACGGCCGTTCGTACAATACATGTACTAGTATGCGGTATTTTGCTTCATAAATATGGCTTTATTCTGGGCTTGGTTCCTATCACTTATTATTATTCAGTAGGAATGATGCAATAAGAACCAATCATATGTCACACTTTACTGCGCTAGAGAGATCCGATTGGTTACTGCAGCTGATAGGATCCGATTGATTGTTGCAGATTTATAGCACAGGGAAACATTTTCACCTTCTATTACAGCCGTTCATAGAGTTCTTCTAATAATAACATTAAGTCTGATTCCTTTTGATCTTAACTCCCTCCGCTAGCTGCACTTGTTCCAGTCTATCCAGTAAATCTTTATCTTGTTTCAGGGATAACTCTTTGGACTTTCCTCTCGGTTATCTGCTTTGTTAAGGACTGGTAGCATTGGTCTTGTTGGACAACGCAGGCGGTGTCTGGGGCTCCTCTGGAATATGTAAGATGCCTGAAAGTTTTAAAGAAATAGAATGTCATTAGGGGGTCAGTGGTAAAATGGCGCTTGCGTGACCACGATAAAATAGCCTTACGTAGAAATCTGTATTTCTTTGTTCTTCTCATTTTCTACTGGCTTCTGCTATCCCCATGTTAATAACCACATCTTTCTCCGACTCTTTTCTGCTTGCCAGGAAGCCAGCTGGGGTACAGAGGGAGAGGGGAATAAAAAAATGGCAATCTACTTAAATAGGCCCAGAAAGATTTTATTAATGAACCCAAAAGAGATCTACTGGCAATTTAGGGTCCTCACCCGGAGTACAGACAAAGGGGAATAAAAAGAGCTTTCATTCTCCTTTATGGGCCATGCCCACTGGGGACTTGTCAGTTATCTGCCTGCAACCCCAACTGCTATTTTTAACCAGTTTTTACATGTATTTTTAACCAGTATTTAATTTCTATTCCTTCTAGCAAAGGATCTACCTCTGCTCAATGAGCTTTTTACAGGCTTGAGCATGTGCAGAGGAGGGCCAGGGAAACAGTAGTTAATCATTGGTGTGTTGTCAGAAGTCACGTCTTGATTGACTGCATGAGGAGGGGCCATCTTACTCTGCCAAAAGGAGACAATAATTATCTTAAATATCTGGTTAGTAATGCAGGTGATAAAGTGGCCAAATATATCAGTTATCAGGAGGTAGGTAACTGTCAAGTGACCAGTTTTTTTTGTTTTAAGGGCGGTCCACCCCCAAACTATCCCCCCACTACTGCCCCACTGTGTAGTGTAGTAAAAATTCTTACCTCACAGCCCAGCTCCAAATGGTTCTCCAGTAATCCCCCCCAAAGTCCCAAAAACTGCCCACCAGGAGGATAGCAAGTCCATATAGGACTCTGCCTCCTGTCTCTCCTCCGGGAGAATTTTGCCATGCGCAGAAGAGAGCCCCCCCCCTCCCTCTCCCTCCCGTTTTGGTCTCCCACCCCCTAGCGTGAAACCCCTTGCTGCCTGTTCTTCTTTCCCCCTAGCCCCAACTGCTATAAATAAATTATCAGAGGCTCCCCAACTCTACTTACCTTCCCTCTTTCCCCCGGTGTTTCTAACAGCCGCAGCCGCGTCCGTGATTGGCTGCTGGCCTGCCCCCTGCTTGCTCCTCTCCTGTTTGGATCACCTATCATTTTTTTGTATTAGGCATAATGTACGTTCCATTCATTGATGAGGGTGTAACTGAACTAGATGTTCAGCGGTTGGTTTATTTTAAAGGGCTGTCCACCATGAAAATAATTTTTTCCTGTAATGTAGCTTTCCCCCTTCAAACCCTAAACGCATTGTCCATTTTCAAAAAAACTGCCGAGAACATAACTACCAACCAGGGATGCCTCAGCTCCAATGCAACTTCCGGGAACAGAGTTGCATTGGGGGCTTGGACGACAGCCCCGTCTGCGATTGGCTGAGAGTCACCGCCATCACAGACGCGGCTGGTGATCCCAGCTGGTAAGTAATGTTCTGAGAGGTTTTTTTTTTTAAACGGACTATGCGGTTCGGGTTGGGAGGGGGGAAGCTACATTACGAAAAAGCTTTTAACGGTTACACTAAATGGACAGCCCGATGGGATCTAGATGGTGGGAGTGGGGGTGGAAATCAGCTCCACAATGCATGTCACTTTTCTCACGGAGGCTACGAAAGGCAGAAACTTACATAGGAATACAGGCTCTACTATTCACTTTGCTGGACTTTGAACAGGTTCTGCAGAGTAACCATGTTGAGCAGGGATGTAAGGTAATGATATTAACACTAAACACTGAGGCCAGTAGTGGGTCAATTATAGTTTTGGGGGATGGACATGTCCTAAAACACACCTATAAACCTTTGGTGCTATCACAACTCTATCAAGTCCTGCCTTCTCCCTTTACACTTGACTGGAGCATGTGCAGTAGCTAATTTTAAGCTAGAAATTATGTCCACGGGTTCATTCACATGTAGAATAAAATGGGTTTTAGATTTACAATGTTTGTGCGCTGAATAGGGTCAAGGAATGATGTAGTTATAGCTTTTCCTTAGAAATTTAACATTGTTCAAATACCTGCAATTTGTGCAAGGTTTCTTGATCTTCATGTGCCGATAGTCTTGCAATATTCGCTCTTCTCCACTCTTTCAGCCTCCTCTCTTCCGTGTAATACACGGAATATTCTTTTGGGCACGCTGCATACACAAGTAGCACAGCTCCTATAGAAGGATATTGTTACCCATAACTCTGAGCATATGGTACCATACCTGTTCCATCAATCCTGTCTATTAGCTGACCATAGTGATCCCCAACACTGCAGTAAAGTATAATACAAGTTCAAAAAATGAGCAAAGTTGCAGACCTGTGTTTATAGTTACAGGAGCGTATTAATTCGCGTGGAACGTTTGCTGTAATATAAATGTACAAGAACCAATATGACGTTACCCTACGGCAACCCAGTAAAAAGCTAGGATCTTTTTGGTTGCAGGAGATTATTCACACATCTTGTATTATTTACTCCCAATCATGATCAGTGTGTGAGGTACTGGGGACCAGTAATATGCGTGTACCTGTCCTGCTCTCCCATGATGCACACAGGGTGTCCCTGGTTGGGGAGATTTTACACTTAGAATATTTCCTTGACCATTGCCTCCTTCAATTTCTCCCTTCAGGAACATGTAGAATTAGAGGATCCCAGCCTGAAACATAAAGGCCATACAAGTTATACACATTCTAAATATAACATAACACTGAACAGCAATCTGGTAACGTATCTGACAAAGCAGTTGAGAGGAGATCAGGTCGGACCGCACTCCTGCTCACTGTAATCAGATGCCCGGGTGCATTCCAGTGAAGATGATAATCATACGGAGCACTCAGCGGGACTTTTTCTTCTAAACTTAACTTTTCCTAAACGCTAAAAACATGTCAAGGCATTTCAGCCATGTGGCGGCCGTCGTCAGGCACCTGAAGACAGTAAATGTAGTGCTAAGGCTTATTCAATTCATATGATCACAGTAATGTATACTAAACCCCTTTGTTTATAATGTATGCCAGTGTGCAGATAATATGATATTGTATGGGGCCTAGGAATGTGCATTGATTATCTTTTCTATGTTTGTATAATGTTTTGACCAGATCAGTTGCACTTCCATTAATTATTTGTAATTAGTCTAAATTGGAGTGCTTCCACAATCTTGTATTGTATGTATTTGTGATATGTTTACATTGTATGAAAGTGTGTCATTCTGAATATTGCAGTGCTATATTGTTGCCTTTAAAGGGCCATGTCCCACCCCCAAAACTATAACCCCCCCACTAATTGCCCACCATGTATGTAATAATCCTTACCTCACATCCCAGCTCCATATGGTTCTGTCCTGTAGTCCCGCCCCCCAAGTCCCAAAAACTGCCCACCAGGAGGATAGCAAGTTCATTAAGGACTCTGCCTCCCGTCTTGCCTCCGGAGAAGTTTGGCGTGCGTTCTGCCCCTTCTCCCCTCCCTAACATGCTTGCCACGCCCCTGGACTGCCCACGCCACTCCCTACCCTGCCTCCCCCACCCCCTAGCGTGCATGCCCCGTCCATTGTGTGACGTCACGCAGTGTAGTACGCCCCCCCTCGCCACCCTGGCCCAGAAAACGAAGAGGCAGGGTGGGATGTCGGAGACTGTCTAGTAACAGTTTAAAATATACCTGTGTAAAGATTCTATATCCACTATATCCACACATTGCAAAACATACACACACCATAATTTCCATTGTGCACCAACGGGCACACTTTGCTAGTATATATATGTACACAAAATAAAACATGGAGCCGCACACCAATTTCTTGCAGTAACCAAGCTTTATACTTCAAAGTACATGGCGGCCCACATGTCATGCGACGTTTCGGGAGACATAACTCCCTTTGTCAAGATATGGGCAGTAATTAACACAGTGTCCATACATCATGTTTTATACAGAGTCAACCAGAAGTGATGTCACACCAGTCCACCCACAAACCCCTGTAAATACAGGATATCCTGTTACAAGAGAGGAATAAAAGTAAGAGTGCTACATACCACTAGTTATGCTTGTGAAGGTTCTCATTCATCCAGGTCATGGTATATCTGTTGTATCAATTAGATCAACTGGACTTGAAATGTAGTTATTAGAACTACATTTCAAGTCCATTGATCTAATTGAATACAACAGATATACCACTAGTTAGTTTAGTCAAGCACATATATGTAAACACTGAACATCAAAGAAACCCAAATATATCAAAGAAACAAAAATAAATCATAGTCCTCGTTAAGTCCCATAGGGGCCAAATTTTGTAATTTTTTACCCACCAGACTTCCTTTTTCTTTAATCTTCCTCCCTATCACCAACCCTTTCTCAGGTAGACCTCTAAGACCATAAATCTGAGGTCATCAGCAGAATGCCCAGCACAACAAATGACGCGCACTGGCGAGCCAATCATTGCAATTGATGGAGGACTTATGTTGCGAAATTCTGGACTTAACTTTCTGTATGGTCTCCCCTATATACAGGAGACCACAGGGACAAATAAGCCACATAATAGCAAATCGGGAATTCATGTGTATAGACACGTAGTGGAAATTCCATGCCAGTTCGAGGGTGTTCAAAACTGCTCGCCCTAATAACTGAGCGACATGTACACAATATGGCAAGGTACCATACCTTTCTTAGTACACCTAAGCCACATTTTATTCCCTTTACTATTGTCTACATTATCCCCCAATCGCAAGAATGATTAAGTCTGGAACCATAGTGTCCCCTCTTCTATATGAAAACATAGGAGGTAGGTTAAATTCTGTAATACCAGGGTATGAATTTCTCAGTACACTCCAATGTCTAATCAGAAACATTTTTAATTGGAAAACTTGCTGATTATAATCTGAAACAAAAGGAATTCTATGCATTTGATGTAATCTCTTAACACTACTTTCACCTATTTGGTGTCCGTCTGATCTTTTCTGTAGTTTATCGGTGACAACTGATAAAATGGTGTCTGGATAACCCCTACTTTCAAATTTCTGACACGTTACTAAACTGTATCTTCTTTTGCACATATATATAAATTACATTATATATTAACTACTATAAATATAATCCTTACTATATATATTAATTCCTACCATATATATATATATACTACCATATATATCACTACCATATATATTTATCCTTACCATATATCACAACAATATATGCGAAAGTTCTACCAATCCCTATCCGTCAATATACCACAAAACTTCTAACAATAGAACAAACGAGTAGCCATATGTGTCTCACTTATAACAGTGATTATTTTGCTATTCGGTTCACCTTGTTAATTTATCATTAGGATCTTAGGAAATAGATTACGTACTAATAGCCTTTCCTGTAAGACCTGAGAGAGAAACCACCCGCGTGTAATCACCCGTAACTTCATTCTCTTGGTCCACAATTTCAACATCTCCCTGACAACTGATCATTTGAATAAAGCTCAGATGGGCTATGGAACACTGAAAACCATCAGTGAAACATTTTGTCAGTAGTTGTTAATTCTTTATGAGCTGGAATGCCAGTGTAATAAAACAAAGAACGTATGTCATAGGGTCGAAAAAGAAATATGAAACCCCTGTCACTAAATAGTTATGGGATTTACAGGATGTCACGAAGGTGAGTGCACACCTAACATGTTGCATAACAGTGTAAATTTGCTGTCCGTCAACTTTATACATTAATGGCTTTGTGTTGAGTTATTTTGAGGGGCAGTAAATTTACCGTCCAAATGGGAGCATCAAAAATGCGCAACACCCAATACTGTATCGTCTGCCTCAGACATAAAAGCGTAATCTATTTATTTATTCAAATACAGCACAAACAGCGAGGCTAAAGTTCTGTCCCAAAAACCACACCTCTTATAGGAACACCTATCAAACAAGGGAGTGGTCCACACAGAATCCGAGCTATGATAGGGCATATCAAAAGATACAAATGACAGTTGCAAAAATTTAAAAAGGCACACACATAGTTACCATAAACAGATACATACTCAAATACATGTTATACAAGCTGTACACCGACTACTTAGTCAAAGTGTCACCTTTCCGTATTGCACATTAAACATATAATAATATTATTACATTAATGTGAGGGGTGTGCTCACTATTGTGAGATACTGTGGCTGAGGCTATAACACGGCAGCCGTGAGCGTGAACACTCCGATTAAATGGTAATCCAATAGCTGCCTCTTCTGAGCATGCTCAGGCTCAGTACAGCTTCTAATATGCTCAGTTTCCATGAGGCATCCAGAAGCATAGCAGGCATACAGTAATGAATTCAGGTACAAAGTAGGATATAAACACATTTTAAAGAGGACACTCTTTCTAAAAGATGTTCTTATGAGGGTGGAGTTGTCCTTTAATAGCACAGGCTTACCTCTATTACATAACCCCTAGTGTTTTTACAAGATTTGGTCTGCTGATTCTTTTTTCCAGATTATATTTTTAATCATTCATACAGAATACATTCACCTATTGAGAGGGGCCATCTTGTCATAAACAAGATGGCTGCAATTACTATAGACATATACGGTCACCTTTCAGGCAGTTTTTGGTTTCATGACTTTCTCCATGTCCAAGCTGATCCCAGAGACTTTAGCAGGAACAATACATTCTCTGTTTACCAGGCGTTTAGGGGATGACTCTCTGTGTTATAAGCAAAACAAACTAGATAAGTCCAATTCTTTTCACAAAAGAACATAACTTCTCTAATGAGACATTCATAGAAATATACGATCTTGTTGTTCTCCCAATATAACGTATAGAAAAATTGCTCATAACTGCCATACACTTAACAATCCCTTTACTACAGGGAGCCAAATATGGGCGGGGAAATCTTTCCGTTCATACTACCGTATCCAATGCCATCACGAAACGTTCATCAGCATTGGAAACAGTTTTTACGGACCACCATGTATGACTGATAAATGCTAATCGCGTCAGTACCGCTTTTCATCCATTAAGAACTTTACTTTTAAAGATTTCTGTGTCTATGAGAATGACAATTCATGCAGGAAATGGGCTTTTCTTTGGGAAATTCTCATTGGGTTGTTCATTACCGTTCTTGCTTCAATTTGATTAACCACTTGGCAATATCAATAAGTTGATGGAACAGACGGAGCATTTCAATCACTACTTCCTGGTCGAGTTTATTGTAGAATCGTTCAGTTGCACTATCCTACAACTGCCGACCCATATGTATGGGCACCTTAAAGTAAATCATTTACAACTACCAACAAACCTTTCCTACTGGTATTATCACCATCTCCCTCTTGTATATTATCCAATGAATCAATGGGACATGGTATCCCCCCTGTAGATCCAGATCTCCATTTTCCTCCACATTGTTTCCATGGTTTCGCATTGCCTTCCCCTTTAACCTCAACTTCTGAAGGAGACAAAATACTTGCAATGAAACAAATGCAAAAAAAGTATAGTGTTCATTATTATATGAATGTGTAATCTGATATTATGATATGATAATGTGTAATCTAATATTAATTATATGATAATGTGTAATCTGATATTAAGATATGATATGTGTAATCTATATTAATTATATGATATGTGTAATCTGATATTACTTCTATGAAAATGTGTATTCTATTATAATATAAAGTGTAATCTAATATAATTATAACATGTTTCTAATATTATTTAATAATATCTAATCTAATATTAATTATATGATGATGTGTAATAAATTTAATTAAATGATGCCTAATGTATATTAATTATATGATCATGTCTATCTATAAATTATAGTATAATGCCTAATTAATAGACTATGATTAAGTCTTCTCTAAAATGATGACATTGCACAATCCCACCTATAATAAGGATAAACTCTATCATGCTGTAACATAAACAATATAGTATTAACTTTGAAATATGAATTTTGTATATTATTTATATTCAAGTCCATGTGTCTGACCTGGAAACCAGAAGAGCTGGACGTCCTGGCTCGATGAACAGAATTATCCCGTTCTGACATGACAGAATCACACGTCCCTGTCTCTTTTCAACAGTAACAGACATAAAAACCATGTTAAAAAGACTTTCAACTTGTCACAATAACTTTAAAGGGACACTAAAGTGCCCAAAACTAGACTAGAGGGCCAGAAGACACACCCCTACAGAGCAAATTCACAAACATGCTGTGTTTCACCTCCCCCTTGCATTGGCTGCTGGGTCATTTATGATATTATCCTGTGGGTACTAACAGTCAGCTCCTATAACCACTTTAGCTGGGTGAAATACCAACAGATCAAACTCCAACCATATAACAGCACAGAGATCCTCCCTCTCCCTGACACCAATAGGGATGTTAGTGCAGTTTTTGTGTAACCATATTTAATGCTCCTGTCCCTTCTTTTGCTATTAAAAGAATGAAAGAAAAATGCTGACTTATTTGTATTACAAACAGGAAGCTGTTTTTATACCCAAGAAAGGCTGTATGCAATTCTCCTGCTGGCTGTAAATAAACTGCAGGGTAAGTCTTACAAGGATTTTATCAAGTCTATCAGGGTTCCATGTTGGTGTAGGACCTCTGTAGAAAAACTGTGTCAGGGAGCATGGCCAATAATTGCACATGCTTTGAAGACATGCAGGGAGATTCAATAAAAGTTCTTATCATTTAAAATGGTGCTAAATTTGCCCCAACCAATCAAATATTATTAACATTTGAAAAACTAACATCTGATTGGTTGGGGCAAAATAAGCACCATTTTAACCTTACTAACTTTTTTGAATCTCCCTGTACATGGTCTGTGAGTTAACTAACCGTCTTAGTTAAAGAATCCATTTCTCCATGTAAATGCAACTTACTAGAGAAGAATCTTACAATGTAAAGGTATTCTAGGGAGAAAGCTTTCACGTTTTGGATTTTGTGTTTAGTTCTCCTTTAACCTTCCCTGGGTGCTTTAGACTGACATTAGAGCAAACAGAAGAAACACATTTTTATTGGTTTAATTCTTGCACACTAACATACAGGTACTGACTGAAATATCACCATGAAAACTGGATCTTATGTCCATAACATTGCTGTAAAGCGGAACCAGGGAATTATACACAAGCATTAATTAGAGTTACACTTACATTTACAAGGGACTTACAAGATTTCCATTCCATCCATGGAATGAATAAAGTCTTTATAAAACTTCATTTTAGCCTTGTGTCTCTAATAAACAGCGCTCCTATTCCTTTAAAACTGAACTCCACACTGTGTCTGGTTGCAATAGACCGGGAGAAAGCATTGACTGTCTCTCTGACACATCCCTCAATGGTCTCTCTGCTAAAGGAGCAGCCAAACGATAGTGCTATGTATTGAGCTGGACAATGGGAATTTCACCTGGAGAAAAGTTAGATATTGACTTGGTTATGTCAATCAGTTTAAACACAAACAAAATAATGTGAGGTGTATTCCCTTAACAGCTCAGGGCCTGTTAATCCCTTTACCACCACCTATTTATCTCTCTATGTAACATTACCCTGTTTACTATATCGATGTAACCATAACCCAGATAATATACAGCATGTGTGTTTGTGTGTCAGGAATAATATACCCAAAATGTATTGTATAAAGATACAAAGTGACAGCTCATGAGTTTCAAGGAACCATCAAGATGACTTCTCATATCCTTTATTATATAGTACTGGGAGCATTATTACCCATTCTACACTATATTACACTAGTTTCATGTAACACTGATACATTGCCAACTACTACCATTTATAACGGATGACATAGCTAAACACAGATTATAACTGATGACATAGCTAAACACAGATTAAACTGATGACATAGCTAAACACAGATTATACCTGATGAAATAGCTACACGATTATAACTGATGACATGGCTAAACACAGATTATAATGGATACATAGCTAAACAAGATTATAACGGATGACATAGCTAAATACTGATTATAATGGATGACATAGCTAAACAGATAACAGCAGATTATAATGATACATGCTAAACACAGATTTAACTGATGACATATGCTAAACACAGATTATAACTGATGACATGCTAACAAACAATTATAACGGATACAACTAAACACTGATTATAACTGATGACATAGCTAAACAACAAATTATAACGGATGACATAGCTAAACACAGATTTTAACTGATGACATACTGAAATCTGACATAGCTAAACACAATTATAACTGATTACATGCTACACAATTATAAAGATGACATAGCTAAAACACAGATTATAACTGATGACATAGCAAACACGTTATAGATGACATAGCTAAACACAGATTATAATGATGACATAGCTAAACACAGATTATAACTGATGACATAGCTAAACACAGATTAATACTGATGACTAGCTAACACAGATTATAACTGATGACATAGCTAAACACAGATTATAATGATGACATAGCTAAACACAGATTATAATGGATGACATAGCTAAACAGATTATAGGATGACATAGCTAAACACAGATTATAACGGATGACATAGCTAAACACAGATTATAACTGATGACATAGCTAAACACAAATTATAACGGATGACATAGCTAAACACTGATTATAACTGATGACATAGCTAAACACAAATTATAACGGATACATAGCTAAACACAGATTTTAAACTGATGACATAGCTAAACACTGATTATAACTGATGCATGCTAACACAATTATAACGGATGCATAGCTAAACACAGATTATAACGGATGACATAGCTAACACAGATTATAACAGATGACATAGCTAAAACAGATTAAACGGATGACATAGCTAAAAACAATTATAACGGATGCCATAGCTAAACACGATTATAACGATGACATAGCTAAACACAGATTAATATGGATACATATACAAACACAGATTATAATGGATGACATAGCTAAACACAGATATATAACGAGACATAGCTAAACACAGATTAATAACGGATGACATAGCTAAACACATATTATAACTGATGACATAGCTAAACACAAATTATAACGTGACATAGCTAAACACTGATTATCTGATGACATAGCTAAACACAAATTATAACGGATGACATAGCTAAACACAGATTTTAATGATGACTAGCTAAACACTGATTATAACTGATGACATAGCTAACACACATTATAACTGATACATAGCTAACACAGATTATAACAGATGACATAGCTAAACCAGATTATAACGGATGTACTAGTACTAAAACAGATTATAACGGATGCCATAGCTAAACACAGATTATAACGGATGACATAGCTAAACACAAATTATAACGGATGACATACCTAAACACAGATTATAACTGATGACATAGCTAAACACAGATTATAACTGATGACATACTAAACACTGATTATAACGGATGACATAGCTAAACCAGATTATAACGATGACATAGCTAAAACACAGATTATAACTGATGACATAGCTAAACACAGATTATAACGGATGACATAGCTAAACACAGATTATAACGGATGACATAGCTAAACACAGATTATAACGGATGACATAGCTAAACACAAATTAATAACGGGTGACATACCTAAACACAGATTATACAGTGTTCTCCCTAGGTCTTTTAGCCGGGCGGCCCACCCGGCTACTTTTCATGCCACCCGGCTGGAAAAAATTCTTAAGAGAACACTTGTGATTTTAAAAAAATTAGATGTAGGTTTATGGTGTGCCAATATGACAGTAAAAACTCCTGCCAAAACTGCCCAGTCCAGACCACTTTTTTACACTTGTAAGCTTATTTTAGCACGTTAACTAGCTTTTCCAAGATCCTCAAGGCCACAAAAGGTTGGCACATGTATTGTGCTGCATTTTACAGCACAAAATACATGTGCCATGTTACCTTCAGATGTTGTAGAACTACAATTCACTGCAGATGTTTGTAAAACATATAATGAGCATGATGCAGTGCACATTTTTCCCACCACCAAATTTCCCACCCACCCAGCTACTTTTTCATGCCACCCGGCTTAAAAAATTCTGGGGAGAACACTGTTATAACTGATGACATAGCTAAACACTGATTATAACGATGACATAGCTAAACACTATTATAACTGATGACATAGCTAAACACTGATTATAACTGATGACATAGCTAACACGATTATAATGATGACATAGCTAAACACTGATTATAACTGATGACATATCTAAAACACGATATAAACGGATGACATAGCTAAACACAGATTATAACGGATGACATAGCTAAACACAGCATTATAAACTGATGACAAGCTAAACACTGATTATAACGGATGACATAGCTAAACACAGATTAATAACAGAATGACATAGCTACACCCA
>CM033470.1:332428997-332484492 GCA_019447015.1 Hymenochirus boettgeri
CTAAACACAGATTATAACGGATGACATAGCTAAACACAGATTATAACGGATGACATAGCTAAACACAAATTATAACGGGTGACATACCTAAACACAGATTATACAGTGTTCTCCCTAGGGTCTTTTAGCCGGGCGGCCCACCCGGCTACTTTTTCATGCCACCCGGCTGGAAAAAAATTCTTAAGAGAACACTTGTGATTTTAAAAAAATTAGATGTAGGTTTAATAGGTGTGCCAATATGACAGTAAAAACTCCTGCCAAAACTGCCCAGTCCAGACCACTTTTTTACACTTGTAAGCTTATTTTAGCACGTTAACTAGCTTTTCCAAGATCCTCAAGGCCACAAAAGGTTGGCACATGTATTGTGCTGCCATTTTACAGCACAAATACATGTGCCATGTTACCTTCAGATGTTGTAGAACTACAATTCACTGCAGATGTTGTAAAACTATATAATGAGCATGATGCAGTGCACATTTTTCCCCACCACCAAATTTCCCACCCCACCCAGCTACTTTTTCATGCCACCCGGCTTGAAAAAAATTCTGGGGAGAACACTGTTATAACTGATGACATAGCTAAACACTGATTATAACTGATGACATAGAAGGCGACATATTACACCTGAGTATCCAATGCAGATTTATAGCACGGGCTTGTTCATTCCTTCTCCTCCTTTAAAATGCTTTGCCCTGCGAGCAGATAACCTTAAGAAAAACACAACAATCAGTCCACTGCATTCCTTCGTTGCAGTTATTAGACATGGCATCGCATGTGGCAGAATGCCCTTTAACAACGATAACACTATTAATAATGCTTACAGACAGGGTGAACGTTGTAAAATGACAATAGTGAATAGTAGCAGTGAATATGTCTGTGTTCTGCTTTAAACATCAGCTTCTGCTACTAGCAAGGCAACTCCTCCTTTCTAATAGTCATCTTAGTCCCGCTGACTCTGATTTGCTTTTTCCAACCCTCTACCCTTAGATTCTAATAAAGCATCTCACCTTTAAACTGCCAGCAGAGTCTTTTGGTAACGTCCATTTTATTTGAGTTTAAGACCATCTACCTTAACCTTAAAGGAATTAGTTCACTGGGATAACCGCACGTTCTAACAGCTTAATTGAAGAACGCAAGGTAAACTAGCATGTAAACTAGCAGGTTGACAGGTCCTGACTACTCCTAGCGTGTCCAGTATTGCACAGTGTGGTCACTGACCATTATTTCTTTACAACATGCTCAGTCCAAAAAATATTGCCAGAACTTTTTAAAGTTGGAATAGTTGTCACACCCACTAGTAGCCCTCTAGCCAATCCTTTCACAGGACAAGGGAGCATGTGAGTGGGTCATGGTGTGGCAGTTCACTGTACATACAATGATTTCATCCAGGTCTTCAGGGGGTTAAATTTACTTTGATGCTATTTATCTGGACATGATTTTCAGTTTTTTAGAGGGTATTTTTTCAGAATCTGGAGTGTAAAAATGTAGTTTAGTTCTCCTTTAGGCTGTTAGAACATTGCTTTATTTCCCAGTGAACACCCTTTAAGCCAACCTTATTTTAACACAAGACCGGGATCTACCACATTTATTTGTTTGCGATCTATATAGAACTGACAATCCCAGTCTGTAGTTTATCGGCATTGGCTGTTTGTGAGGAAGTCAGGGTGATAAAAACCAAGGATTCCTTGATATGCAATAATCCTGCGAAAATTGGCAACTTCCAATACTGCAGGTTATCATCAATGTACGATCCCGGGTGTAAATATACGGCCGTTCGTACAATACCATGTACTAGTATGCGGTATTTTTCTTCATAAATATGGCTTTATTCTGGGCTTGGTTCCTATCACTTATTATTATTCAGTATGGAATGATGCAATAAGAACCAATCATATGTCACACTTTACTGCAGCTAGAGAGATCCGATTGGTTACTGCAGCTGATAGGATCCGATTGATTGTTGCAGATTTATAGCACAGGGAAACATTTTCACCTTCTATTACAGCCGTTCATAGAGTTCTTCTAATAATAACATTAAGTCTGATTCCTTTTGATCTTAACTCCTCCGCTAGCTGCACTTGTTCCAGTCTATCCAGTAAATCTTTATCTTGTTTCAGGGATAACTCTTTGGGCTTTCCTCTCGGTTATCTGCTTTGTTAAGGACTGGTAGCATTGGTCTTGTTGGACAACGCAGGCGGTGTCTGGGGCTCCTCTGGAATATGTAAGATGCCTGAAAGTATTGTAAAGAAATAGAATGTCATTAGGGGGTCAGTGGTAAAATGGCGCTTGCGTGACCACGATAAAATAGCCTTACGTAGAAATCTGTATTTCTTTGTTCTTCTCATTTCTACTGGCTTCTGCTATCCCCATGTTATACGCACATCTTTCTCCGACTCTTTTCTGCTTGCCAGGAAGCCAGCTGGGGTACAGAGGGAGAGGGGAATAAAAAAATGGCAATCTACTTAAATAGGCCCAGAAAGATTTTATTAATGAACCCAAAAGAGATCTACTGGCAATTTGGGTCCTCACCCGGAGTACAGACAAAGGGGAATAAAAAGAGCTTTCATTCTCCTTTATGGGCCATGCCCACTGGGGACTTGTCAGTTATCTGCCTGCAACCCCAACTGCTATTTTTACCAGTTTTTACATGTATTTTTAACCAGTATTTAATTTCTATTCCTTCTAGCAAGGATCTACCTTGCTCAATGAGCTTTTTACAGGCTTGAGCATGTGCAGAGGAGGGCCAGGGAAACAGTAGTTAATCATTGGTGTGTTGTCAGAAGTCACGTCTTGATTGACTGCATGAGGAGGGGCCATCTTACTCTGCCAGAAAGGAGACAATAATTATCCTTAAATATCTGGTTAGTAATGCAGGTGATAAAGTGCAAATATATCAGTTATCAGGAGGTAGGTAACTGTCAAGTGACCAGTTTTTTTTGTTTTAAGGGCGGTCCACCCCCAAACTAATCCCCCCACTACTGCCCCACTGTGTAGTGTAGTAAAATTCTTACCTCACACCCAGCTCCAAATGGTTCTCCAGTAATCCCCCCCAAAGTCCCAAAAACTGCCCACCAGGAGGATAGCAAGTCCATATAGGACCTGCCTCCTGTCTCTCCTCCGGGAGAATTTTGCCATGCGCAGAAGAGAGCCCCCCCCCTCCCTCTCCCTCCCGTTTTGGTCTCCCACCCCCTAGCGTGAAACCCCTTGCTGCCTTTTATTCTTTCCCCCTAGCCCCAACTGCTATAAATAAATTATCAGAGGCTCCCCAACTCTACTTACCTTCCCTCTTTCCCCCGGTGTTTCTAACAGCCGCAGCCGCGTCCGTGATTGGCTGCTGGCCTGCCCCCTGCTTGCTCCTCTCCTGTTTGGATCACCTATCATTTTTTTGTATTAGGCATAATGTACGTTCCATTCATTGATGAGGGTGTAACTGAACTAGATGTTCAGCGGTTGGTTTATTTAAAGGGCATGTCCACCATGAAAATAATTTTTTCCTGTAATGTAGCTTTCCCCCCTTCAAACCCTAAACGCATTGTCCATTTTCAAAAAAACTGCCGAGAACATAACTACCAACCAGGGATGCCTCAGCCTCCAATGCAACTTCCGGGAACAGAGTTGCATTGGGGGCTTGGACGACAGCCCCGTCTGCGATTGGCTGAGAGTCACCCCATCACAGACGCGGCTGGTGATCCCAGCTGGTAAGTAATGTTCTGAGAGGTTTTTTTTTTAAACGGACTATGCGGTTCGGGTTGGGAGGGGGGAAGCTACATTACGAAAAAGCTTTTAACGGTACACTAAATGGACAGCCCGATGGATCTAGATGGTGGGAGTGGGGGTGGAAATCAGCTCCACAATGCATGTCACTTTTCTCACGGAGGCTACAGAAGAGGCAGAAACTTTACATAGGAATACAGGCTCTACTATTCACTTTGCTGGACTTTGAACAGGTTCTGCAGAGTAACCATGTTGAGCAGGGATGTAAGGTAATGATATTAACACTAAACACTGAGGCCAGTAGTGGGTTCAATTATAGTTTTGGGGGATGGACATGTCCTAAAACAACACCTATAAACCTTTGGTGCTATCACAACTCTATCAAGTCCTGCCTTCTCCCTTTACACTTGACTGGAGCATGTGCAGTAGCTAATTTTAAGCTAGAAATTATGTCCACGGGTTCATTCACATGTAGAATAAAATGGGTTTTAGATTTACAATGTTTGTGCGCTGAATAGGGTCAAGGAATGATGTAGTTATAGCTTTTCCTTAGAAATTTAACATTGTTCAAATACCTGCAATTTGTGCAAGGTTTCTTGATCTTCATGTGCCGATAGTCTTGCAATATTCGCTCTTCCTCAGCTCTTTCAGCCTCCTCTCTTCCGTGTAATACACGGAATATTCTTTTGGGCACGCTGCATACACAAGTAGCACAGCTCCTATAGAAGGATATTGTTACCCATAACTCTGAGCATATGGTACCATACCTGTTCCATCAATCCTGTCTATTAGCTGACCATAGTGATCCCCAACACTGCAGTAAAGTATATAACAAGTTCAAACAATGAGCAAAGTTGCAGAACTGTGTTTAGTAGTTACAGGAGCGTATTAATTCGCGTGGAACGTTTGCTGTAATATAATGTACAAGAACCAATATGACGTTTACCCTACGGCAACCCAGTAAAAAGCTAGGATCTTTTTGGTTGCAGGAGATTATTCACACATCTTGTATTATTTACTCCCAAATCATGATCAGTGTGTGAGGTACTGGGGACCAGTAATATGCGTGTACCTGTCCTGCTCTCCCATGATGCACACAGGGTGTCCCTGGTTGGGGAGATTTTACACTTAGAATATTTCCTTGACCATTGCCTCCTTCAATTTCTCCCTTCAGGAAACATGTAGAATTAGAGGATCCCAGCCTGAAACATAAAGGCCATACAAGTTATACACATTCTAAATATAACATAACACTGAACAGCAATCTGGTAACGTATTGACAAAGCAGTTGAAGAGGAGATCAGGTCGGACCGCACTCCTGCTCACTGTAATCAGATGCCCGGGGTGCATTCCAGTGAAGATGATAATCATACGGAGCACTCAGCGGGACTTTTTCTTCTAAACTTAACTTTTCCTAAACGCTAAAAACATGTCAAGGCATTTCAGCCATTGTGGCGGCCGTCGTCAGGACACCTGAAGACAGTAAATGTAGTGCTAAGGCTTTTCATTCATATGTCACAGTAATGTATACTAAACCCCTTTGTTTATAATGTATGCCAGTGTGCAGATAATATGATATTGTATGGGGCCTAGGAATGTGCATTGATTATCTTTTCTATGTTTGTATAATGTTTTGACCAGATCAGTTGCACTTCCATTAATGTATTTGTAATTAGTCTAATTGGAGTGCTCCACAATCTTGTATTGTATGTATCTTGTGATATGTTTACATTTGTATGAAAGTGTGTCATTCTGAATATTGCAGTGCTATATTGTTGCCTTTAAAGGGCATGTCCACCCCCAAAACTATAACCCCCCCACTAATTGCCCCACCATGTAGTAATAATCCTTACCTCACATCCCAGCTCCATATGGTTCTCCTGTAGTCCCCCCCCCAAAGTCCCAAAAACTGCCCACCAGGAGGATAGCAAGTTCATTAGGACTCTGCCTCCCGTCTTGCCTCCGGAGAAGTTTGGCGTGCGTTCTGCCCCTTCTCCCCTCCCTAACATGCTTGCCACGCCCCTGACTGCCCACGCCACTCCCTTAACCCTGCCTCCCCCACCCCCTAGCGTGCATGCCCCGTCCATTGTGTGACGTCACGCAGTGTAGTACGCCCCCCTCGCCACCCTGCCCAGAAAACGAAGAGGCAGGGTGGGATGTCGGAGACTGTCTGAGTAACAGTTTAAAATATACCTGTGTAAAGATTCTATATCCACTATATCCACACATTGCAAAACATACACACACATAATTTCCATTGTGCACCAACGGGCACACTTTGCTAGTATATATATGTACACAAAATAAAACATGGAGCCGCACACCAATTTCTTGCAGTAACCACAGCTTTATACTTCAAAGGTACATGGCGCCCACATGTCATGCGACGTTTCGGGAGACATAACTCCCTTTGTCAAGATATGGGCAGTAATTAAACAGTGTCATACATCATGTTTTATACAGAGTCAACCAGAAGTGATGTCACACCAGTCCACCCACAAACCCCTGTAAATACAGGATATCCTGTTACAAGAGAGGAATAAAAGTAAGAAGTGCTACATACCACTAGTTATGCTTGTGAAGGTTCTCATTCATCCAGGTCATGGTATATCTGTTGTATTCAATTAGATCAACTGGACTTGAAATGTAGTTATTAGAACTACATTTCAAGTCCATTTGATCTAATTGAATACAACAGATATACCACTAGTTAGTTTAGTCAAGCACATATATGTAAACTGAACATCAAAGAAACCCAAATATATCAAAGAAACAAAAATAAATCATAGTCCTGTTAAGTCCCATAGGGGCCAAATTTTGTAATTTTTTAACCCACCAGACTTCCTTTTCTTTAATCTTCCTCCCTATCACCAACCCTTTCTCAGGTAGACCTCTAAGACCATAAATCTGAGGTCATCAGCAGAATGCCCAGCACAACAAATGACGCGCACTGGCGAGCCAATCATTGCAAATTGTGGAGGACTTATGTTGCGAAATTCTGGACTTAACTTTCTGTATGG
Source organism: Hymenochirus boettgeri (assembly GCA_019447015.1). Lineage (NCBI taxonomy): Eukaryota > Metazoa > Chordata > Amphibia > Anura > Pipidae > Hymenochirus > Hymenochirus boettgeri. The sequence goes on from CM033470.1 coordinate 332,435,732, forward strand.
TCTCCCCTATATACAGGAGACCACAGGGACAAATAACCACATAATAGCAAATCGGGAATTCATGTGTATAGACCACGTAGTGGAAATTCCATGCCAGTTCGAGGGTGTTCAAAACTGCTCGCCCAATAACTGAGCGACATTGTACACAATATGGCAAGGTACCATACCTTTCTTAGTACACCTAAGCCACATTTTATTCCCTTTACTATTGTCTACATTATCCCCCAATCGACAAGAATGATTAAGTCTGGAACCAATAGTGTCCCCTCTTCTATATGAAAACATAGGAGGTAGGTTAAATTCTGTAATACCAGGGTATGAATTTCTCAGTACACTCCAATGTCTAATCAGAACATTTTTAATTGGAAAACTTGCTGATTATAATCTGAAACAAAAGGAATTCTATGCATTTGATGTAATCTCTTAACACTACTTTCACCTATTTGGTGTCCGCTGATCTTTTCTGTAGTTTATCGGTGACAACTGATAAAATGGTGTCTGGATAACCCCTACTTTCAAATTTCTGACACGTTACTAAACTGTATCTTCTTTTGCACATATATATAAATTACATTATATATTATACTACTATAAATATAATCCTTACTATATATATTAATTCCTACCATATATAATATATACTACCATATATACACTACCATATATATTTATCCTTACCATATATCACAACAATATATGCGAAAGTTCTACCAATCCCTATCCGTCAATTACCACAAAACTTCTAACAATAGAACAAACGAGTAGCCATATGTGTCTCACTTATAACAGTGATTATTTTGCTATTCGGTTACACCTTGTTTAATTTATCATTAGGATCTTAGGAAATAGATTACGTACTAATAGCCTTTCCTGTAAGACCTGAGAGAGAAACCACCCGCGTGTAATCACCCGTAACTTCATTCTCTTGGTCCACAATTTCAACATCTCCCTGACAACTGATCATTTGAATAAAGCTCAGATGGGCTATGGAACACTGAAAACCATCAGTGAAACATTTTGTCAGTAGTTGTTAATTCTTTATGAGCTGGAATGCCAGTGTAATAAAACAAAGAACGTATGTCATAGGGTCGAAAAAGAAATATGAAACCCCTGTCACTAAATAGTTATGGGATTTACAGGATGTCACGAAGGTGAGTGCACACACTAACATGTTGCATAACAGTGTAAATTTGCTGTCCGTCAACTTTATACATTAATGGCTTTGTGTTGAGTTATTTTGAGGGGCAGTAAATTTACCGTCCAAATGGGAGCATCAAAAATGCGCAACACCAATACTGTATCGTCTGCCTCAGACATAAAAGCGTAATCTATTTATTTATCAAATACAGCACAAACAGCGAGGCTAAAGTTCTGTCCCAAAAACCACACCTCTTATAGGAACACCTATCAAACAAGGGAGTGGTCCACACAGAATCCGAGCTATGATAGGGCATATAAAAGATACAAATGACAGTTGCAAAAATTTTAAAAAGGCACACACATAGTTACCATAAACAGATACATACTCAAATACATGTTATACAAGCTGTACACCGACTACTTAGTCAAAGTGTCACCTTCCGTATTGCACATTAAACATATAATAATATATTACATTAATGTGAGGGGTGTGCTCACTATTGTGAGATACTGTAGGCTGAGGCTATAACACGGCAGCCGTGAGCGTGAACACTCCGATTAAATGGTAATCCAATAGCTGCCTCTTCTGAGCATGCTCAGGCTCAGTACAGGCTTCTATATGCTCAGTTTCCATGAGGCATCCAGAAGCATAGCAGGCATACAGTAATGAATTCAGGTACAAAGTAGGATATAAACACATTTTAAAGAGGACACTCTTTCTAAAAGATGTTCTTATGAGGGTGGAGTTGTCCTTTAATAGCACAGGCTTACCTCTATTACATAACCCCTAGTGTTTTTACAAGATTTGTCTGCTGATTCTTTTTTCCAGATTATATTTTTAATCATTCATACAGAATACATTCACCTATTGAGAGGGGCCATCTTGTCATAAACAAGATGGCTGCAATTACTATAGACATATACGGTCACCTTTCAGGCAGTTTTTGGTTTCATGACTTTCTCCATGTCCAGCTGATCCCAGAGACTTTAGCAGGAACAATACATTCTCTGTTACCAGGCGTTTAGGGGATGACTCTCTGTGTTATAAGCAAAACAAACTAGATAAGTCCAATTCTTTCACAAAAGAACATAACTTCTCTAATGAGACATTCATAGAAATATACGATCTTGTTGTTCTCCCAATATAACGTATAGAAAAATTGCTCATAACTGCCATACACTTAACAATCCCTTTACTACAGGGAGCCAAATATGGGCGGGGAAATCTTTCCGTTCATACTACCGTATCCAATGCCATCACGAAACGTTCATCAGCATTGGAAACAGTTTTTACGGACCACCATGTATGACTGATAAATGGCTAATCGCGTCGTACCGCTTTTCATCCATTAAGAACTTTACTTTTAAAGATTTCTGTGTCTATGAGAATGACAATTCATGCAGGAAATGGGCTTTTCTTTGGGAAATCTCATTGGGTTAGTTCATTACCGTTCTTGCTTCAATTTGATTAACCACTTGGCAATATCAATAAGTTGATGGAACAGACGGAGCATTTCAATCACTACTTCCTGGTCGAGTTTATTGTAAGAATCGTTCAGTTGCACTATCCTACAACTGCCGACCCATATGTATGGGCACCTTAAAGTAAATCATTTACAACTACCAACAAACCTTTCCTACTGGTATTATCACCATCTCCCTCTTGTATATTATCCAATGAATCAATGGGACATGGTATCCCCCCTGTAGATCCCAGATCTCCATTTTCCTCCACATTGTTTCCATGGTTTTCGCATTGCCTTCCCCTTTAACCTCAATTCTGAAGGAGACAAAATACTTGCAATGAAACAAATGCAAAAAAAGTATAGTGTTCATTAATTATATGAATGTGTAATCTGATATTATGATATGATAATGTGTAATCTAATATTAATTATATGATAATGTGTAATCTGATATAATGATATGATATGTGTAATCTATATTAATTATATGATATGTGTAATCTGATATTACTTCTATGAAAATGTGTATTCTATTATATGATAAAGTGTAATCTAATATAATTATAACATGTTATCTAATATTATTTAAATAATATCTAATCTAATATTAATTATATGATGATGTGTAATAAATATTAATTAAATGATGCCTAAATGTATATTAATTATATGATCATGTCTATCTATATAATTATAGTATAATGCCTAATTTAATAGACTATGATTAAGTCTTCTCTAAAATGATGACATTGCACAATCCCACCTATAATAAGGATAAACTTATCATGCTGTAAACATAAACAATATAGTATTAACTTTGAAATATGAATTTTGTATATTATTTATATTCAAGTCCATGTGTCTGACCTGGAAACCAGAAGAGCTGGACGTCCTGGCTCGATGAACAGAATTATCCCGTTCTGACATGACAGAATCCACGTCCCTGTCTCTTTTCAACAGTAACAGACATAAAACCATGTTAAAAAGACTTTCAACTTGTCACAATAACTTTAAAGGGACACTAAAGTGCCCAAAACTAGACTAGAGGGCGAAGACACACCCCTACAGAGCAAATTCACAAACATGCTGTGTTTCACCTCCCCCTTTGCATTGGCTGCTGGGTCATTTATGATATTATCCTGTGGGTACTAACAGTCAGCTCCTATAACCACTTTAGCTGGGTGAAATACCAACAGATCAAACTCCAACCATATAACAGCACAGAGATCCTCCCTCTCCCTGACACAATAGGGATGTTAGTGCAGTTTTTGTGTAACCATATTTAATGCTCTGTCCCTTCTTTTGCTATTAAAAGAATGAAAGAAAAATGCTGACTTATTTGTATTACAAACAGGAAGCTGTTTTTATTACCCAAGAAAGGCTGTATGCAATTCTCCTGCTGCTGTAAATAAACTGCAGGTAAGTCTTACAAGGATTTTAATCAAGTCTATCAGGGTTCCATGTTGGTGTAGGACCTCTTTAGAAAAACTGTGGTCAGGGAGCATGGCCAATAATTGCACATGCTTTGAAGACATCAGGGAGATTCAATAAAAGTTCTTATCATTTAAAATGGTGCTAAATTTGCCCCAACCAATCAAATATTATTAACATTTGAAAAACTAACATCTGATTGGTTGGGGCAAAATAAGCACCATTTTTAACCTTACTAACTTTTTTGAATCTCCCTGTACATGGTCTGTGAGTTAACTAACCGTCTTAGTTAAAGAATCCATTTCTCCATGTAAATGCAACTTACTAGAGAAGAATCTTACAATGTAAGGTATTCTAGGGAGAAAGCTTTCACGTTTTGGATTTTGTGTTTAGTTCTCCTTTAACCTTCCCTGGGTGCTTTAGACTGACATTAGAGCAAACAGAAGAAACACATTTTTATTGGTTTAATTCTTGCACACTAACATACAGGTACTGACTGAAATATCACCATGAAAACTGGATCTTATGTCCATAACATTGCTGTAAAGCGGAACCAGGGAATTATACACAAGCATTAATTAGAGTTACACCTTACATTTACAAGGGACTTACAAGATTTCCATTCCATCCATGGAATGAATAAAGTCTTTATAAAACTTCATTTTAGCCTTGTAGTCTCTAATAACAGCGCTCCTATTCCTTTAAAACTGAACTCCACACTGTGTCTGGTTGCAATAGACCGGGAGAAAGCATTGACTGTCCTCTGACACATCCCTCAATGGTCTCTCTGCTAAAGGAGCAGCCAAACGATAGTGCTATGTAATTGAGCTGGACAATGGGAATTTCACCTGGAGAAAAGTTAGATATTGACTTGGTTATGTCAATCAGTTTAAACACAAACAAAATAATGTGAGGTGTATTCCCTTAACAGCTCAGGGCCTGTTAATCCCTTTACCACCACCTATTTATCTCTCTATGTAACATTACCCTGTTTACTATATCGATGTAACCATAACCCAGATAATATACAGCATGTGTGTTTGTGTGTCAGGAATAATATACCCAAAATGTATTGTATAAAGATACAAAGTGACAGCTCATGAGTTTCAAGGAACCATCAAGATGACTTCTCATATCCTTTATTATATAGTACTGGGAGCATTATTACCCATTCTACACTATATTACACTAGTTTCATGTAACACTGATACATTGCCAACTACACCATTTATAACGGATGACATAGCTAAACACAGATTATAACTGATGACATAGCTAAAACACAGATTAAACTGATGACATAGCTAAACACAGATTATACCTGATGAAATAGCTACACCGATTATAACTGATGACATGGCTAAACACAGATTATAATGGATGACATAGCTAAACAAGATTATAACGGATGACATAGCTAAATACTGATTATAATGGATGACATAGCTAAACAGTTAATGACAGCACAGATTATAATGATACATGCTAAACACAGATTTAACTGATGACAATGCTAAACAACAGATTATAACTGATGACATAGCTAACAAAAATTATAACGGATACATAGCTAAACACTGATTATAACTGATGACATAGCTAAACAACAAATTATAACGGATGACATAGCTAAACACAGATTTTAACTGATGACATCTAACCGATTATACTGACATAGCTAAACACAATTATAACTGATTACATGCTACACACATTATAAAGATGACATAGCTAAACACAGATTATAACTGATGACATAGCAAACACGTTATATGATGACATAGCTAAACACAGATTATAATGATGACATAGCTAAACACAGATTATAACTGATGACATAGCTAAACACAGATTAATACTGATGACTAGCTAACACAGATTATAACTGATGACATAGCTAAACACAGATTATAATGGATGACATAGCTAAACACAGATTATAATGGATGACATAGCTAAACACGATTATACGGATGACATAGCTAAACACAGATTATAACGGATGACATAGCTAAACACAGATTATAACTGATGACATAGCTAAACACAAATTATAACGGATGACATAGCTAAACACTGATTATAACTGATGACATAGCTAAACACAAATTATAACGGATACATAGCTAAACACAGATTTTAAACTGATGACATAGCTAAACACTGATTATAACTGATGCATGCTAACACAAATTATAACGGATGACATAGCTAAACACAGATTATAACGGATGACATAGCTAAACACAGATTATAACAGATGACATAGCTAAAACAGATTAAACGGATGACATAGCTAAAAACAATTATAACGGATGCCATAGCTAAACACGATTATAACGATGACATAGCTAAACACAGATTAAATGGATACATATACAAACACAGATTATAATGGATGACATAGCTAAACACAGATATATAACGATGACATAGCTAAACACAGATTAATAACGGATGACATAGCTAAACACATATTATAACTGATGACATAGCTAAACACAAATTATAACGTGACATAGCTAAACACTGATTATCTGATGACATAGCTAAACACAAATTATAACGGATGACATAGCTAAACACAGATTTTAATGATGACTAGCTAAACACTGATTATAACTGATGACATAGCTAACACACATTATAACGATACATAGCTAACACAGATTATAACAGATGACATAGCTAAACCAGATTATAACGGATGACTATGACTAAAACAGATTATAACGGATGACATAGCTAAACACAAGATTATAACGGATGACATAGCTAAACACAAATTATAACGGATGACATACCTAAACACAGATTATAACTGATGACATAGCTAAACACAGATTATAACTGATGACATAGCTAAACACTGATTATAACGGATGACATAGCTAAACCAGATTATAACGATGACATAGCTAAACACAATTATAACTGATGACATAGCTAAACCAGATTATAACGGATGACATAGCTAAACACAATTATAACGGATGACATAGCTAAACACAGATTATAACGGATGACATAGCTAAACACAAATTATAACGGGTGACATACCTAAACACAGATTATACAGTGTTCTCCCTAGGTCTTTTAGCCGGGCGGCCCACCCGGCTACTTTTCATGCCACCCGGCTGGAAAAAAATTCTTAAGAGAACACTTGTGATTTTAAAAAAATTAGATGTAGGTTTATGGTGTGCCAATATGACAGTAAAAACTCCTGCCAAAACTGCCCAGTCCAGACCACTTTTTTACACTTGTAAGCTTATTTTAGCACGTTAACTAGCTTTTCCAAGATCCTCAAGGCCACAAAAGGTTGGCACATGTATTGTGCTGCATTTTACAGCACAAAATACATGTGCCATGTTACCTTCAGATGTTGTAGAACTACAATTCACTGCAGATGTTTGTAAAACATATAATGAGCATGATGCAGTGCACATTTTTCCCACCACCAAATTTCCCACCCACCCAGCTACTTTTTCATGCCACCCGGCTTGAAAAAATTCTGGGGAGAACACTGTTATAACTGATGACATAGCTAAACACTGATTATAACTGAAAAAATTTTATGACATAGCTAAACACTATTATAACTGATGACATAGCTAAAAACACTGATTATAACTGATGACATAGCTAACACGATTATAAATAATTATAACGGATGGCATAGCTAAGCACAGATTATAACAGATGACATAGCTAAACACAGATTATAACAGATGACATAGCTAAACACGATGACATAGCTAAACACAGATTATAACAGATGACATAGCTAAACACAAATTATAACGGATGGCATAGCTAAACACAGATTATAACGGATGGCATAGCTAAACACAAATTATAACGGATGGCATACATGCCAGTTCGAGGGTGTTCAAAACTGCTCGCCCTATAACTGAGCGAGCATGTACACAAATTATGGCAAGGTACCATACCTTTCTTAGTACACCTAAGCCAAATTTTATTCCCTTTACTATTGTCTACATATCCCCAATCGACAAGAATGATTAAGTCTGGAACCAATAGTGTCCCCTCTTCTATATGAAAACATAGGAGGTAGGTTAAATTCTGTAATACAAGGGTATGAATTTCAGTACACTCCAATGTCTAATCAGAACATTTTTATTGGAAAACTTGCTGATTATAATCTGAAACAAAAAGAATCTATGCATTTGATGTAATCTCTTAACACTACTTTCACCTATTTGGTGTCCGTCTGATCTTTTCTGTAGTATCGGTGACAACTGATAAATGGTGTCTGGATAACCCCTACTTTCAAATTTCTGACACGTTACTAAACTGTATCTTCTTTTGCACATATATAAATAAATATAATATTACACTCTAAATATAATCACTACTATATATATTAATTCTACCATATATAGAATACTACCATATATATCAATACCATATATATTTATCCTTACCATATATCACAACAATATATGCGAAAGTTCACCAATCCCTATCCGTCAATATTACCACAAAACTTCAACAATAGAACAAACGAGTAGCCATAGTGTCTCACTTATAACAAGTGATTATTTTGCTATTCGGTTACATCGTTTAATTTATCATTGGATCTTAGGAAATAGATTTACGTCTAATAGACTTCCTGTAAGACCTGAGAGAGAAACCACCCGCGTGTAATCACCCGTAACTTCATCTCTTGGTCCACAATTTCAAATCTCCCTGACAACTGATACATTTGAATAAAGCTCAGATGGGGCTAGTGGAACACTGAAAACCATCAGTGAAACATTTTGTCAGTAGTGTGTAATTCTTTATGAGCTGAATGCCAGTGTAAATAAAACAAAGAACGTATGTCATAGGGTCGAAAAAGAAATATGAAACCCCTGTCACTAAAAGTATTATGGATTTACAGGATGTCACGAAGGTGAGTGCAAACTAACATGTTGCATAACAGGTGTAAATTTGCTGTCCGTCAACTTATTATACATTAATGGCTGTGTGTGTGAGTTATTTTGAGGGGGCAGTAAATTTACCGTCCAAATGGGAGCATCAAAAATGCGCACACCAGAATACTGTATCAGTCTGCCTCAGACATAAAAGCAGTAATATTTATTTATCAAATACAGCACAAACAGCGAGGCTAAGAGTTCTGTCCCAAAAACCACCACTCTTATAGGAACACCTATCAAACAAGAGGGAGTGGTCCACACAGAATCCAGCTATGATAGGGCATATCAGAAAAGATACAAATGACAGTTGCAACAAATTTTAAAAAGGCACACACATAGTTACCATAAACAGGTACATACTCAAATACATGTTATACAAGCTGTACACCGACTACTTAGTCAAAGTGTCACCTTCCGTATTGTCACATTAAACATATAAATATATTTACATTAATGTGAGGGGTGTGCTCACTATTGTGAGATACTGTAAGGCTGAGGCTATAACACGGCAGCGCGTGAGCGTGAACACTCGCGATTAAATGGTAATCCAATAGTGCTCTTCTGAGCATGCTCAGGCTCCAGTACAGGCTTCTAAATTGCTCAGTTTCATGAGGCATCCAGAAGATAGCAGGCATACAGTAATGAATTCAGGTAACAAAGTAGGATATAAACACATTTTAAAGAGGACACTCTTTCTAAAAAATGTTCTTATGAGGGTGGAGTTGTCCTTTAATAGACAGGCTTACCTTATTACATAAACCCCATAGTGTTTTTACAAGATTTGTCTGCTGATTCTTTTTCCAGATTATATTTAATTATTCATACAGAATACATTCACCTATTGAGAGGGGCCATCTGTCATAAACAAGATGGCTGCAATTACTATAGACATATACGGTCACCTTTTCAGGGGCAGTTTTTGGTTTCATGACTTTCTATGTCCAAGCTGACCCAGAGACTTTAGCAGGAACAATACATTTCTGTTACCAGGCGTTTAGGGGATGACATCTCTGTGTTATAAGCAAACAAAACATAGATAAGTCCAATTTTCACAAAAGAACATAACTTCTCTAATGAGACATCATAGAAATATACGATACTTGTTGTTCTCCCAATATAACGTATAGAAAAATTGCTCATAACTGCCATACACACTAACAATCCCCTTATACAGGGAGCCAAATATGGGCGGGGAAATCTTTCCGTTCATGACTACCGTATCCAATGCCATCACGAAACGTTCATCAGCATTGGAAACAGTTTTTACGGACACACATGTATGACTGATAAATGGCTAATCGCGTCAGTACCGCTTTTCATCATTAAGAACTTTACTTTTAAAGATTTTCTGTGTCTATGAGAATTGACAATTCATGCAGGAAATGGGCTTTTCTTTGGGAAATTCTATTGGGTTAGTTCATTACCGTTCTTGCTCAATTTGATTAACCACTTGGCAATATCATAAGTTGATGGAACAGACGGAGCATTTCAATCACTACTTCCTGGTTCGAGTTATTAAGGAATCGTTCAGTTGCACATATCTACAACTGCCGACCATATATGTATGGGCACCTTAAAGTAAATCAGTTACAACTACCAACACAAACCTTTCTACTGGTATTATCACATCTCCCTCTGTATATTATCCAATGAATCAATGGGACATGGTATCCCCCCGTGAGATCCCAGATCTCCATTTCTCACAATTGTTTCCATGGTTTTCGCATGCCTTCCCCTTTAACCTCAATTGAAGGAGACAAAATACTTGCAATGAAACAAATGCAAAAAAAGTATGTGTTCATTAATATATGATAATGGTTAATCTGATATTAATGATAGATATGTGTAATTAATATTAATTATATGATAATGTGTAATCTGATATTAATGAATTATGATAATGTGTAATCTAATATTAATTATATGATAATGTGTAATCTGATATTACTTCTATGAAAATGTGTATTCTATTATATGATAAAGTGTAATCTAATATAAATTATATGAATGTTATCTAATATTATTTAAATAATATCTAATCTATATTAATTATATGATGATGTGTAATAATATTAATTAAAGATGCCTAAATGTATATTAATTATAGATCATGTCTAATCTAATATTAATTATAGTATAATGCCTAATTATATAGACATATGATTAAGTCTTCTCTAAAATGATGACATTGCACAATCCCACCTATAATAAAGGATAAACTACATCATGCTGTAAACATAACAATATAGTATTAACTTTGAAATATGAATTTTGTTATATTATTTATATTCAAGTCATGTGTCTGACCTGGAAACCAGAAGAGCACTGGACGTCCTGCTCGATGAACAGAATATCCCGTTCTGACATGAGACAGAATCCAAGTCCCTGGTCTCTTTTCAACAGTAACCGACATAAAAACCATGTTAAAAAGACTTTCAACTTGTCAGCAATAACTTTAAAGGGACACTAAAGTGCCCAAAACTAGACTAGGAGGGCAGAAGACCAACCCCTACAGAGCAAATTCACAAACATGCTGTGTTTCACCTCCCCCTTTGCTTGGCTGCTGGGTCATTATGATATTATCCTGTGGGTACTAACAGTCAGCTCCTATAATCCACTTTAGCTGGGGTGAAATACCAACAGATCAAACTCCAACCATATAACAGCACAGAGATTCCTCCCTCCTGAACAGAATAGGGAAGTTAGTGCCGTTTTTGGTAACCATATTTAAATGCTCCTGTCCCTTCTTGCTATTAAAAGAATGAAAGAAAAAATGCTGATCTTATTTGTATTACAAACAGGAAGCTGTTTTTATTACCCAAGAAAGGCTGTATGCAATTCTCGCTGGCTGGTAAATAAACTGCAGGGTAAAGTCTATCAAGGATTTTTATCAAAGTCTTATCAGGGATTCCATGTTGGTGTAGGACCTCTGTATAGAAAATACTGTGGTCAGGGAGCATGGCCAATAATTGCACATGCTTTGAAGACATGCAGGGAGATTCAATTAAGTTCTATCTAAAATGGTGCTAAATTTGCCCCAACCAATCAAATATATTTAACATTTGAAAACTAACATCTGATTGGTTGGGGCAAAATAAGCACCATTTTAACCTTACTAACTTTGAATCTCCCTGTACATGGTCTGTGAGTTAACAACCGTCTTAGTTAAAGAATCCATTTCTCCATGTAAATGCAACTACTAGAGAAGAATCTTACAATGTAAAGGTATTCTAGGGAGAAAAGCTTTCACGTTTTGGATTTTTGGTTTAGTTCTCCTTTAACCTTCCCTGGGTGCTTTAGACTGACATTAGAGCAAACAGAAGAAACACTTTTTATTGGTTTAATCTTTGCACACTAATACAGGTACTGACTGAAATATCACCATGAAAACTGGATCTTATGTCCATAACATTGCTGTAAAAGGAACCCGGGAATTATACACAAGCATTAATTAGAGTTACACTTACATTACAAGGGACTTACAAGATTTCCAGTTCCATCCATGGAATGAATAAAGTCTTTATAAACTTCATTTTAGCCTTGTAGTCTCTAATAAACAGCGCTCCTATTCCTTTTAAACTGAACTCCACACTGTGTCTGGTTGCAATAGACCGGGGGAGAAAGCATTGACTGTCTCTTGACACATCCCCAATGGTCTCTCTGCTAAAGGAGCAGCCAAACGATAGTGCTATGTAATTGAGCTGGACAATGGGAATTTCACCTGGAGAAAAGTTAGATATTGACTGGTTATGTCAATCAGTTTAAACACAAACAAAATAATGTGAGGTGTATTCCCTTTAACAGTCAGGGCCTGTTAATCCCTTTACCACCTCATTTATCTCTCTATGTAACATTACCCTGTTTTACTATATCGATGTAACCATAACCCAGAAATATACAGCATGTGTGTTGTGTGTCAGGAATAATATACCCAAAATGGATTGTATAAAGATACAAAGTGACAGCTCATGGAGTTTCAAGGAACCATCAAGATGACTCTCATATCCTTTATATAGTACTGGGAGCATTATTACCCATTCTACACTATATTACACTAGTTTCATGTAACACTGATATCATTGCCAACTACCATTTAAACGGATGAATAGCTAAACACAGATTATAACTGATGACATAGCTAAACACAGATTATAAATTGATGACATAGCTAAACACAGATTATACCTGATGACATAGCTAAACACGATTATAACTGATGACATGGCTAAACACAGATTATAATGGATGACATAGCTAAACAGAGATTATAAAGGATGACATAGCTAATCTGATTATAATGGATGACATAGCAAAACAGATTATAATGGATGACATAGCTAAACACAGATTATAATGGAGACATAGCTAAACAACGATTATAACTGATGACATAGCTAAACACAGATTATAACTGATGACATAGCTAACACAAATTATAAAGGATGACATAGCTAAACACTGATTATAAACTGATGACATAGCTAAACAACAAATTATAACGGATGACATAGCTAAACACAGATTTTAACTGATGACATAGCTAAACACTGATTATAACTGATACATAGCTAAACACAAATTATAACTGATGACATAGCTAAACACAGATTATAACAGATGACATAGCTAAACCAGTTATAACTGATGACATAGCTAAACACAGATATTAATGGATGACATAGCTAACAAGATTATAATGGATGACATAGCTAAACACAGATATAACTGATGACATAGCTAAACACAGATTATATAACTGAGACATAGCTAAACACAGATTAAACTGATGACATAGCTAAACACAGATATATGGATGACATAGCTAAACACAGATTATAATGGATGACATAGCTAACACAGATTATAAGGATGACAAAGCTAAACACAGATTATAACGGATGACATAGCTAAACACAGATTATAACTGATGACAAGCTAAACACAAATTATAACGGATGAATAGCTAAACACATGATTATAACATGATGACATAGCTAAACACAAATTAACGGTATGACAGCTAAACACAGATTTAAATGATGACATAGCTAAACACTGATTATAACTGATGACATAGCTAAACACAATATACGGATGACATAGCTAAACACAGATTATAACGGATGACATAGCTAAACACAGATTATAACAGATGACATAGCTAAACACAGATTATAACGGATGACATAGCTAAAAAACAGATTATAACGGATGACATAGCTAAACACAGATTAAACGGATGACATAGCTAAACACAGATATAAGGATATGACATAGCTAAACACAGTTATAATGGATGACATAGCTAAACACAGATATATAACGGATGACATAGTAAACACGATTATAACGGATGACATAGCTAAACAAGATTATAACTGATGACATAGCTAAACACAATTATAACGATGACATAGCTAACACTGATAAACTGATGACATAGCTAAACACAAATTATAACGGATGACATAGCAAACACAGATTTTAAATGATGACATAGCTAAACCAGATTATAACTGATGACATAGCTAACACAAATTATAACGGATGACATAGCTAAACACAGATTATAACAGATGACATAGCTAAACACAGATTATAACGGATGACATAGCTAAAAACGATTATAACGGATGACATAGCTAAACACAGATATAACGGTGACATAGCTAAACACAAATTAAACGGATGACATACCTAAACAACGATTATAAAGATGACATAGCTAAACACAGATTATAACTGATGACATAGCTAAACACTGTTATAACGGATGACATAGCTAAAACACAGATTATAACGGAATGACATAGCTAAACACAGATTATAAATGATGACATAGCTAAACACAGATTATAAAGGATGACATAGCTAAACAAGATTATAACGGATATGACATAGCTAAACAAGATTATAACGGATGACATAGCTAAACACAAATTATAACGGGGACATACCAAACAAAGATTATACAGTGTTCCCTAGGTCTTTTAGCGGGCGGCCCACCCGGCTACTTTTCATGCCACCGGTGGAAAAAAAATTCTTAAGAGAACACTTGTGATTTTAAAAAAATTAGATGTAGGTTTATAGGTGTGCCAATATTGACAGTAAAAACTCCTGCCAAAACTGCCCAGTCCAGACCACTTTTTCACTTGTAAGTATTTTAGCACGTTAACTAGCTTTTCAAGATCCTCAAGACAAAAGGTTGGCACATGTATTGTGCTGCCATTTTACAGCACAAATACATGGCCATGTTACCTTAGATGTTGTAGAACTACAATTCACTGCAGTGTTGTAAAACTATATATGAGCATGATGCAGTGCACATTTTTCCCCACCACCAAATTTCCCACCCCACCCAGCTACTTTTTCATCGCACCCGGCTTGAAAAAAATTCTGGGGAGGAACACTGTTATAACTGATGACATAGCTAAACAGCTGATTATAACTGATGACATAGCTAAACACTGATTATAACTGATGACATGATAACACTGATATAACTGATGACATAGCTAAACATGATTAAACTGATGACATAGCTAAAACATGATTATAACTGATGAATAGCTAAACACAATATAACGGATGACATAGCTAAACACAGATTATAACGGATGACATAGCTAAACACAGAATTATAACGAGGGACATAGCTAAACACTGATTATAACGATGACATAGCTAACACAGATTAAACAGACATAGCTAAACACAAATTATAACGGATGGCATAGCTAAACACAGATTATAACGGATGGCATAGCTAAACACAAATTATAACGGATGGCATAGCTAAACACAAATTATAACGGATGGCATAGCTAAGCACAGATTATAACAGATGACATAGCTAAACACAGATTATAACAGATGACATAGCTAAACACAAATTATAACGGATGGCATAGCTAAACACAGATTATAACGGATGGCATAGCTAAACACAAAATTATAACGGAGGATGGCATAGCTAACACAAATTATAACGGATGGCATAGTAAACACAGTATAATAAAGGGGTTAGCTCATGTAGTATTTATTGTAATAAATGAGTATAATAAAGGGGTTGGCTCATGTAGTACTTATTGTAATAATGAGTATAATAAAGGGGTTAGCTCATGTGTTATTTATTGTAATAAATGAGTATAATAAAGGGTCTGAGGGGTTGGCTCATGTAGTACTTATTGTAATAATGAGTATAATAAGGGGTTAGCTCATGTGTTATTTATTGTAATAAATGTATATATAAGGGTCTGACTCATGTAGTATTCATTATAACAAATGAGTATAATAAAGGGGGTGGCTCATGTAGTATTCATTATAATAAATCAGTATAATAAAGGGGGTGGCTCATGTAGTATTCATTATAACAAATGAGTATAATAAAGGGGTTGGCTCATGTAGTATTTATTGTAATAAATGAGAAATAAAGGGTTTGGCTCATGTGTTATTTATTGTAATAAATGAGTATAATAAAGGGTCTGACTCATGTAGTATTCTTAAACAAATGAGTATAATAAAGGGGTGGCTCATGTATTATTCATTATAATAAATCAGTATAATAAAGGGGGTGGGCTCATGTAGTTTCATTGTAATAAATGAGTATAATAAAGGGGTTGGTTCATGTAGTATTTATTGTAATAAATGAGTATAACAGGGACTGACTCATGTAGTATTCATTGTAATAAATGAGTATAATATAGGGGTTGGCTCATGTAGTATGTATTGTAATACAATTAGTATAATAGAGGGGTTGGCTTGTGTAGTTTTGTAATAATGAGTATATAAAGGGTTGGCTCATATAGTATTTATTGTAATAATGAGTATAATAAAGGGTTGGCTCATGTTCTATTTATTGTAATAAATGAGTATAAAAAGGGGTGGCTCATGTAGTTTTTGTAATAATTAGTAATAAAGGGTTGGCTCATAGTATTTATGTAATAAATGAGTATATTAATGGGGTTGGCTCATGTAGTATTAATAAATTATTATATAAAGGGTTGGCTTATGTGGTATTTATTGTAATAAGTGAGTTAATAAAGGGGGTGGCTCATGTGGTATTTTTGTAATAAATGAGTATAAAAAGGGGGTCCAGATAATAAATAAAATATAATAAAGGGGTGGCCTAGATTTATTGAATAAAAGAGAATAAAGGGGGTACGTAACCAGAGTATAGTAAAGTAAAAAGGCGTGCTAGGGAGGAGATAAAGGAGATAAAAAGGGGCCATGGGTAAAGGTAATACATAAGTATAATACTGGGGTTGGCTCATGTACTATTTATTGTAATAAATGAGTATAGTAAAGGGGTGGCTCATGGGGTAATTATTGTAATAAATGAGTATAATAAGGGGGTGGCTCGTGTAGTATTATTGTAATAAATGAGTATAGTAAAGGGGTTGGCTCATGTTCTATTTATTGTAATAAATGATTATAAAAGGGTTGTCTCATGTAGTATTTATTGTAATAATGAGTATAATAAAGGGTTGGCTCATGTAGTATTTATGTAATAATGAGTATAGTAAAGGGGTTGGCTCATGTTCTATTTATTGTAATAAATGAGTATTAAAGGGGTTGTCTCATGTAGTATTTATTGTAATAAATGATATAATAAAGGTTTGGCTCATGTAGTATTTATTGTAATAATGAGTATAATAGGGGGTGGCTTGTTCTATTTATTGTAATAAATGAGTATAATAAAGGGGTTGGCTCAGTAGACTTTATGTAATAATGAGTATAATAAGGGGTTGGCTCATGTAGTATTTATTGTAATAATGAGTATATTAATGGGGTTGGCTCATGTAGTATTGTAATAATTGTATTAAGGGGTTGGCTTATGTGGTATTTATTGTATAGTGAGTATATAAGGGGTTGGCTCATGTGGTATTTATTGTAATAAATAAGTATAATAAAGGGGTTGGCTCATGTTCTATTTTATTGTAATAAATGAGTATAAAAAGGGGTGGCTCATGTGATTTATTGTAATAAATGAGTATAATAAAGGGGTTGGCTCATGTAGTATTTATTGTATAAATAAGTATAATAATGGGGTTGGCTCATGTATATTTATTGTAATAATGAGTATAAAAAGCGGTTGGCTTATGTGTATTTATTGTAATAAATGAGTATATAAAGGGGTGGCTCATGTGGTATTTATTGTATACATGATGTATATACTGGGGTTGACTATTTATTGTAATAAATGAGTATAGTAAGGGGTTGGCTCATGTTCTATTTATTGTAATAAAGAGTATAATAAAGGGGTTGTCTCATGTAGTATTTATTGTATAAAATGAGTATAATAAAGGGGTTGGCTCATGTAATATAAGGTAATAATTGAGTATAATAAAGGGTTTGGCTAGTGTAGTATTGTATAATGAGTATAAAAAGGGTTTAGCTCATGTAGTATTTATTGTAATAAACAATTGAAGCCTCCAATGGCCTGGGTGCTATGCTGCAGATATACATATGATCAGTTAGAAGGTCAGTGCACTTCCTACTAACAAAATACAAATTTATTATTATCACTGCTTGAAAAAGGTTGAATACAAACGTTGCATGTACTGTAATAAATGTGTTATACAAGAAGTCCTTGGAGTGCACCTACCTTCTTACTGATTGTATATATATGTATGCAGTATATTATATATCTAGTGACTAGGACTAGCTGATTATGGGTCACATGTTTAACCCAATAGTGAAGGACAGTTTTATTTAGCGGGTGAGGGGGGTCACCCTAATGCTTGGACCTGCAGGCTGATAGACATTATTTACTCCCCACCCAGAGATTTTAGGACCTGCAGTTGAACAGCTGGAGGGCCACAGGCTGCCCATATTTATATTTAAGAGACACAAAATAAGAAACAGTAGAGAAGGAGGCCACATCAAAGAGTTTTAAACATGTGATCTGATCTCGCTTGCGATCTGATGGCAAGTGAAAAAGCGCACACTAGTGTGGCAGATTGTTATGGCCACTGGGTTTCACATTGTATGTATAATGACTGATGGGCGTGGTGCAATCTGCTGCGATTTTCTAACGCAAGAATGCAATGTTACGTCTGGTTTGCTATAGTTGTGTAATGTTATAGGGGTTTCTGTAATAAACAGAAAATGTCCTTTATATGGAGGGGGTCCTTTATATGGAGATACAGGCATTAGATGACTTGTTTGTTCTTTTCATTTGTTCCTCCCTGGCCCATTTTATTTTTGCGTTAACAAATATGGATAACATTGGGGTGGCTGGGGGTAAGGCTGCCAAGGCCTGTGTTTAGACCTTCATTCGGGACAATCCCACCCAAATAGGTTCCCTGTGTGTAACCAGCTGTAATGTAACATTTCAAATACGTGGTGCATCCTGGAAGGTGGTCCGTTGAAGGACCTGAAATGGCAATCAATAGTTTTCAAAAATGAAGACCATGTTTAGAATATGTAGGTGCAATACAGATCACCAATTTTTTTAAAAAGTTTGTTTTTACAGAATTTCCCCTCTAGTAAAAAAAAATTTTTAGCTATTCACCCACCCTGCAGACCTCAGAGAGCTTTCACACATGCTCATCTGCACACTCAATGACACCAAGTAGATTTAGAAGTCATTTGTCGTGCATCATCCGTGACTAACAATCTACCCAGAAGTGGAGTGGGAGACCCTATTATGTTGCGGCGTGTGATCAGGATGTCGCTCTTCACTTCACTTCTTTACCCAAACAAATAAAAATCTATTAATAATAATGAACTAATTCTAACATTACCCATCAGTCTAACGGAATGTATCATATAACAAAATTTAAAGATTCCTTTCTTATTACTAGTAAACCTCAATTCTTTAAAATCTCTGCATTTCTCCAACCCCTCCATGCAGGGGTATCCATGGACCTTCATGCATGCACACATTGTGGGTAGAACTGGCGTGCACGAGAAGATGGGTCCATTGTCCGTATTTTTATAACTGTCCTTTAGTAATAGCATGCGACTTAAAATTGCTGTTCTATTTCCTCTTCCCTTTTATTCCACCCATTATTGGGCTGTATCTCCTTCTACAGACATGAAATTTAATAGACACATAGGACAAGTGTTTGTCTTCTACCAATGAATATGTGGAACACTTTTGGAGTTATCTGCAAATATGGAAGATTTTTTTTCGTGCATAGACTTAAATGGGCAGAACCTTCAAACGCAACACATGTAAGCAGGGGCGGATTTCTGAATAGGCCACCTAGGAAAATAAAAACTCGACCAACCAATGAACACAGTGTTTAAGACTAAAACTTTAACACGTGAAAAACGCACTAATGTGGCCTAGCCCTCACTCATTAACAAGTACAAAAGGTTCCAGCCCCACTACAATAAACAAAAGAAGTGGATTGAGGAGCTTGTAAGTATGATATCTCTTGCTGGGAGCAAGAATCTGAATCCTGGGAATGACCAGTACACAATACAAGCAATATAAAAGGGGAAAAAAGATTAAAAGCTTACAATAAAATAAGGAACATTCCTTTATTTTGTAGTCTCTACTTATGCAAATGTGTTATTTGTACGAGCGGGACTACAATATTAAAGGAATGTTCCTTATTTTATTGTTAGCTTATATTAATCTTTTCCCCCTTATACATTGCTTCCCTTTCTTAATAGATACAGCCGAGCAGGGGACCTCCTTCCAAATTGCGTCCTTTCTAGCCAAAGTTAATACTTTCCCTTTCTAGTTCAGTTGCGACCCTGCATGACAGAACATGTGACGGGCTCTCAATCCTTTAGCCTTATAGAACTTTTGTTCTAAAAACCGTCTCCAATAGAATAAATATAAAATCCCCTGGAATTCATTTAGAAGCTTTTGCAGGAAAAAAAAAACAAGAAATGTACTGTAATTCGCATCCGATACAAGATATGGATTTGTTTATTTCACCCTTCTCCATAACATGCCACAACACAACACGGTATCTTTACGCGAGCACTAGGGGCACTTTGTATGTAAGTTTATTTACTCAAACATAGATGGAGAGTTATTCCAAGTCATCATTACAATAAGACTTTTACCACTTAAATTAACAGTCATGTAAAAATAAAAAAAGGAAAAAAGAAAAGCTGTAATAAACATATTAGCGGTTGGCTTATGTGGTATTTATTGTAATAAATGAGTATAATAAAAGGGGTGGCTCATGTGGTATTTATTGTAATACATAAGTATAATACTGGGGTTGGCTCATGTACTATTTATTGTAATAAATGAGTATAGTAAAGGGGTGGCTCATGTGGTAATTATTGTAATAAATGAGTATAATAAAGGGGGTGGCTCGTGTAGTATTTATTGTAATAAATGAGTATAGTAAAGGGGTTGGCTCATCTCATGTAGTATTTATTGTAATAAATGAGTATAATAAAGGGGGTGGCTCATGTTCTATTTATTGTAATAAATGAGTATAATAAAGGGGTTGGCTCATGTAGACTTTATTGTAATAAATGAGTATAATAAAGGGGTTGGCTCATGTAGTATTCCAAATATTCCTTCTGTCTAATGTTCCACATAAATATCCAAATATTTCTTCTGCCTAATGTTCCACATAAATATCCAAATATTCCTTCCATCTAGTGTTCTGCATAAATATCCAAATATTCCTTCCATCTAGTGTTCTGCATAAATATCCAAATATTCCTTCCATCTAGTGTTCTACATAAATATCGTATATCTGTGATGGTTCTCATTCATCCAGGTCATGGTACAGTATATCTGTGATGGTTCTCATTCATCCAGGTCATGGTATATCTGTGATGGTTCTCATTCATCCAGGTCATGGTACAGTATATCTGTGATGGTTCTCATTCATCCAGGTCATGGTACAGTATATCTGTGATGGTTCTCATTCATCCAGGTCATGGTATATATCTGTGATGGTTCTCATTCATCCAGGTCATGGTAATATCTGTGATGGTCTCATTCATCCAGGTCATGGTCATAATCTCTGTGATGGTTCTCATCATCCACGGTCATGGTATATCTGTGATGGTTCTCATTCATCCAGGTCATGGTACAGTATATCTGTGATGGTTTCTCATCATCCAGTCATGGTACAGTATATCTGTGATGGTTCTCTCTCATCTCCAGGTCATGGTACAGTTATCTGTGATGGTTCTCATTCATCCAGGTCATGGTATATCTGTGATGGTTCTCATTCATCCAGGTCATGGTACAGTATATCTGTGGATGGTTCTCATTCATCCAGGTCATGGTATATATGTGTGAAGGTTTCTCATTCATCCAGGTCATGGTATATCTGTGATGGTCTCATTCTCCAGGTCATGGTATATATTCTGTGATGTTCTCATTCAACCAGGTCATGGTATATCTGTGATGGTTTCCATTCATCCTGTCATGGTATATCTGTGAGGTTCTCATTCATCCAGGTCATGGTATATCTGTGATGGTTCTCATTCATCCAGGTCATGGTATATCTGTGATGGTTCTCATTCAACCAGGTCATGGTATATCTGTGATAGTTCTCATTCATCCAGGTCATGGTAATCTGTGATGTTTCTCATTCATCCAGTCATGGTACATATATCTGTGATGGTTCTCATTCATCCAGGTCATGGTATATCTGTGATTTTCTCATTCATCCAGGTCATGGTACAGTATATCTGTGATGGTTCTCATTCATCCAGGTCATGGTACGTATATCTGTGATGGTTCTCATTCATCCAGGTCATGGTACAGTATATCTGTGATGGTTCTCATTCATCCAGGTCATGGTAATATCTGTGATGGTTCTCATTCATCCAGGTCATGGTACAGTATATCTGTGATGGTTCTCATTCATCCAGGTCATGGTATATGTGTGAAGGTTTCTCATCACTCCAGGTCATGGTATATCTGTGATGGTTCTCATTCCTCCAGGTCATGGTATATATCTGTGATGGTTCTCATTAACCAGGTCATGGTATATCTGTGATGTTCTCATTCATCATGTCATGGTATATCTGTGAAGGTTCACATTCATCCAGGTCATGGTATATCTGTGATGGTTCTCATTCATCCAGGTCATGGTATACTGTGATGGTTCTCATTCAACCAGGTCATGGTATATCTGTGATAGTTCTCATTCATCCAGGTCATGGTATATCTGTGATGCTTCCATTCATCCTGTCATGGTATATCTGTGATGTTTCTTACATCCAGGTCATGGTATCTGTGAAGGTTCTCATTCATCCAGGTCATGGTATATCTGTATGGTTCTCATTCATCCAGGTCTGGTATATTGGTGATGGTTCTCATTCATCCATGTCATGGTATATCTGGATGGTTCTCATTCATCCAGGTCATGGTATATCTGTGATGGTTCTTATTCATCCAGATCATGGTATTCTGTGAAGGTTCTCATTCATCCAGGTCATGGTATATCTGTGATGGTTCTCATTCATCCGGTCATGGTATATCTGTGATGGTTCTCATTCATCCAGGTCATGGTATATCTGTGATGGTTCTCATTCACACAGTTCATGGTTTATCTGGGATGGTTCTCATTCACCCAGGTCATGGTATATCTATGAAGGTTCTCATTCTTCCAGGTCATGGTATCTGTGAAGGTTCTCATTCATCCAGGTCATGGTATATCTGTTATGGTTCTCATTCATTCAGGTCATGGTAATATGTGATGGTTCTCATCATCCAGGTCATAGTAATCTGTAATATTCATCCAGGTCATGGTATATATGTGATGGTTCTCATTCATCCAGGTCATGGATTTTCTGTGATGGTCATTCCTCCTCCATGCCATGGTATATCTGTGATGGTTCTCATTCATCCAGTTCATAGTATGTCTGTGATGGTACCATTCATCCAGTCATGGTATATCTGTGATGGTTCTCATTCATCCAGGTCATGGTATATCTGTGAAGGTTCTCATTCATCCAGGTAATTGTATGTCTGTGATGGTTCTCATTCATCCAGATCATGGTATATTTGTGATGGTCTAATTCTCCAGGTCATGGTATGTCTGTGATGATTCTCATTCACCAGTGGTATGTTTATGATGATTCTCATTCATCCAGGTCATGGTATATCTGTGATGGTACTCATTCATCCGTCATGGTATATCTGTGATGGTTCTCATTCATCCAGGATGGTATATCTGTGATGGTTCTCATCATCCAGGTCATGGTATATCTGTGATGTTCTCATTCATCCAGGTCATTGATATCTGTGATGGTTCTCATTCATCCAGGTCATGGTATATCTGTGATGGTTCTCATTCATCCAGGTCATGGTAATCTGTGATGTTCTCATTCACCCAGGTTATGTATATCTGTGAAGGTTCTCATTCATCCAGGTCATGGTATATCTGTGATGGTTCTCATTCATCCAGTCATGGTATATCTGTGATGGTTCTCATTCATCCAGGTCATGGTAATATGTGAAGATTCTCATTCATCCTGGTCAACCCCAGCTGAATACCACAAATATTAAAACCATTAAAACTTCAGGATGTGCAATCGTTGCAGGGGAACTAGATAGATTGTCACTTGGGCTGCTAAGTGGCAGATGAGATTCAATGTTGATAAATGTAAGGTGATTTTGGACTTAAAAATCCTTGTGCGCTATACTATAAATAGCTCGGTGTTAAGTGAATCCCTGTTGAAAGGGATCTTGGAGTTTTGCTGGATAACAAACTTAAAGGAACAAGCATGGCCAGGCGGCAACAGCCAGAGCCAGCATGGTATTGTCTGTATAAAGAGAGGTATGGATTCAAGGAGGAAAATGTTATTCCCCTCTTACAATGCATTGGTAAGGCTAAATTTGGAATATGCAGTGCAATTTTGGAATCCTGTGTACAAAAAGGACATCTTTGAAATGGAAAGGGTTCAGAGAAGGGCAACTAAATTAATAAGGGGATTGGGGGAGCTTGATATGAAGAGAGACTGGAAAAAGTTCAATTATGTACGCTGGAGAAATGCGCTTGCGTGGGGATATGATTACTGTGTATAAATATTAATGGGCCATACAATAGCTATCTGGGGCATTGTTCACCAATAGAGTATTCAGAGGACATCTGACATGCTCTATCCTCGTGTACGAGGCAAATAGGAAGGCACACTCGTTGCAGAGCGTGCCTTCCTATTGGCCTCGTCGCTAACGGGGAGGAGGGGGCGGAGCCTACCAGAACAGCGTTCGGTATGGTTGTGCTGCAAGTTACACGAACCCAGGGGTGAGGACCTAGCGGTTCAGGTCCTCACCCTGGGTAAAAAGTACTGACCAAAGAAGAGGAGCGGAGGGAAGGGGAGTATAATTGTCCTTTAAGACTTGAAGAAAAAGGTTTAGACTTTAAGGGTTTTTCACTGTGAGAACAGTAAAGCTATGGAATGGTCTTCCAATGGACGTTGTTATGGCAGTTTCATTGGTCAGTTTAAAAAAAAGCTGGATGATTTTTCTACACAAGGGATGTTACAAGTTACTGGTATTGATCATAAAGTAGATATAACTGTTATTCAATTAGATCAACTGGACTTGAAATGTAGTTCTTGAAACGTTTCGCTAGTCATCCGCTGGCTTTCTCAATTCAGAATGACTTGTACAAGAATCTGTGCAATTATGTACCCTGGAAATCCCAATTAGCATATCACAGCCAGGTGTTAAGGGTGTGATTGGATAGTGGCTAAGAGGTGTTAGAGGAACGCCCGAGTAAGGTCTTAAAACAGCATTGTACATGGCAGACAGTTGGTGTCGAACCCCCCCACCTCTATTTAGGCTTGGTTTCTTTATTTTCACATAAATGGCCTCCTTAACACCTCTCTTGAACCAGTCACGTTCCTTCGCCAATATGTTAACATTACAATCTTCAAGGTATGTCCTTATCCTTAAGATGCAGGTACACGGCTGAGTCCTGACCCGAGGAATTGGCTCTTCTGTGCTGGGCCATACGTTGATGCTTTGCTGTTTGGTCTCCCCCACATACAAATCAGAGCATTCTTCACTGCACTGCACGGCATATATATATCGCTTTTCTTGTGTTTTGGTATTGGGTCTTTCGGATGTACCAATTGCTGCCTCAGTGTGTTTTTTCGGTTTAAAGCAGACAGGGATACGATGTTTTTTGAAAATTCTTATTAATTTCTCGAGAGCCTTGCTACATATGGGATGACCATGTTCTTCCTCCTGTCTTGCTTTTCCCCTTCACTTTTGGTATTGTGGTTCTTTTCTTTCCTTCTACTTCTTTTGACAAAGGCCCAGTCTGGATATCCACAAGTTTTTAGGGCTCCTCTGAGATGTTTCATTTCTTTAGCCTTCGCCTCTGTGCTAGTGGGGATGTTCTCACTCTGTTTTGCAGGTTCTGATGACACCCAGCTTGTGATCTAAATGGTGGTGGACTCAAACATCAAACTGATCTGTGTGTGTTGGTTTTCTGTAAACCTCTACTTCCAGTTTACCATTCTCCTTAACTTCTACCAAGCAGTCCAAGAAAGCCAGTTTGTTGTTTTGTACCTCTTCCCTTGTGAATTTAATGTTTTGGTCCACCGCATTAAGTGTGTCTGTGAAACTTGTACTTCGTACTTCTGGTGGATTTTAACCCAGGTGTCATCAACATATCTGAACCAGTGGCTGGGTGCTATGCCCTTAAAGGTATTAAGCGCCTGTTTTTCTACCTCCTCCATGTAAAGGTTGGCCACAATGGCTGAAACTGGAGATCCCATAGCACATCCATGTTTTTGCTTATAGAACTTATAAGCAGTGTTGATCCAGGGAAATTTCCGATTGCCACTTGGAGTCAGGAAGGATTTTATTTCCCTTCATAAATTTGTGTTTTTTTTTTTGCCTTCCTCTGGATCAGCAGTTAGGCAGGAGATGAGGATATTGCTAGATGGTTGGACTGGATGGACGTATGTCTTTATTCAACCTCAAATACTATACTATACTATATAAGAAAAGAGACGTGATTAAAAGACAAATCTCAATGGCTCTACAAATGAAGAAACAATGGAAAAAAGCTTTTGCTAAAAACCACTGGAAAAACTGTAAAAGGCAACTTGCTACTTTATTGCTGGGCTGTCCTGTTTTTGGGTCCTTGTCTCCCAGATCCATGACCACATCCTTGTTTTGAAAGGGCCAGACAATATTTGTTAATGATGAGACTCTCAACATCCTTCTTTTTACAAATAAGGCTTTTTGTAATACATATTTAAAGGACATGTCCACCCGCAAAACTATAATCTCCCCCACTACTGGCCCCATCATGTAGTGTAATAAAATCCTTACCTCACATCCCAGCTTCAAATGGTTCTCCCCAATGCCCTTCCAAGTCCCAAAAACTGACCACCAGAGCCTGGCCGAGTCCTATAGACTCTGCCTCCTGTCTCTACTCCGGAGAATTTTGCCATGCGCGGTGCAGCCCCCCCTCCCTCTATCCTCCCTCTCCCACCCATTTTGGGGCTGCACTGTGCATGGCAAAATTCTCCCGGAGGGGTTGGGGCTGGGGAGGGAGTCCTACTATATATCAAAAATTATTAAATAGAGTAGACACCCTTTAAGTTGTTTAGTTTGTTTGGGGTGCCCCATTATATTAATTTACTGAATAAAAGTTAAAGGGCATGTCCACCCCTTAAACTATAATTTAACCCCATACTGTCCCCACCGTAGTACCTTACCTTACATCTCTGTTCCTTATGGTTCTCTAGATATGCCTTTTTTTATAGTCCAGGATACTGAAGAATCCAAGCTGCCTTTGAGGCATCTGTTTTCATGCTGAATCCTTGTCCTTATCAAGGTCTGAGGCATGCACAGGTATAGCCCCTGCTGCAAGCAGGAGGATGGATCGGATCGCCGCAGGAGAGAAGGATGTTTAGTAGAAATGTGGGGATAATTTTAAAGAATTATGGGGGGGAGGGGGGGGGCTTACTCCCCAAAGTTCATTTCGGGGGGGACTAGCCCTTTAATATTCTTTGAACCATTTGAATGAATTGTAAAAAAAAAGAAACCTTTCATATACTGTAATAAACCATTTAAAAAATACGGTAAGCAAAATTTTTTAAAAAAATCACAAAAGAGATAGTGTACAATGTAATAAAGATATGAAGTCACCTGAAAGGGTATACATACTGAAGCCATTGTATGTGTCTGATCTTAATTTGTAATTCAATAACTGTATGTAGTAGCACTTGGGCGTTGCTGCATGCCTTCAACCACCAATCTCTGAGGTTTAATATCCCCCCTCACTATTTAAACCAACTCCTCTTTTTACCTGACCTGACTGTCATCTGTGAGGGCAAGCATGCTCAGTAATAACTATGAGCCAGCTCTGGAGAGGAATCTTCCCACTATGCTCGTCAACTCTCACAATTCCAGTTACAGCAAAACTGCACACAGCAGTTTATGGTAATAAAGCACTTGCAGGGAGATTCAATAAAAGTTCTTAATGTTTAAAATGGTGCTAATTTTGCCCCAGCCAATCAGATCTTATTTACATTTGAAAGCTAACATCTGATTGGTTGGGGCATAATTAGCACCATTTTTAACAATAGATCTTTTATGAATAACCCTGTTGATTACAACTGAAATGTATATGTTTCAGATTTGATTTGAAATAGACAAAACGTGGTACAGTGATAGGAAAAATTCTACTTTCCAGTCATGGGCATTTTAAAAAAACCTTTAATATTAAAGTAAAATCATGTTTTGAATTATAAGCACAATTTTTAAAAAAAAAAACCCAAAAAAGTCAATAACCTAAAATCTTATTATAATAATATAAATAATAATAATAATACACAGTTACACAGGCAATTTTAAAGTTGAAAAATGACATCAGTCCTGAAAATTCAACACCACCACATAACAAACAAAATGGAAGCTCAGTCTCCTCCACTCAAATGACACACAATAGTACAGCAACTAGAAAAGGATACAACCAAACCTCATGTCCAAACAAGATCCAGTCACCAGGTATCCTTGGATAGTCTGCTTGTCCAAGGAAACATCCAACCCTTCTTTTAAATGTGTTCAAGGTTCAGCCACACTGTTATGTTCAGGTAGACCATTCATAAGAATTATATTTGTTTTAGCAGATTCTGCCTGACTTTGCCCATACATTAGCACTTACCTGCAGACTGATCATGCCATATTTAATAAATTCTGGAGGATCTACTTCGTAGCCAACTACCATCACGTGGTCCTGTCTGCCCATTCACTTTGCAATATATATCAGTAGCCTTCAGAACTACTATATCTATTGTCCACCTTAAATGGGAGCACTAATGCCTTATACTCTCCCTATCTTATTTAATTTCTCAGTGACATCTGTCCATAGGCACTTCACATTGCAAAACCAGAGGCCTATGCTACACTGATGATGGCTCAATACCCCCGAAACCGGTTTGTGGCTGGCTCTCTGGTTTTGCATTTAGCTCATGGAATGCTTTAAAAACCTCTTCCTCTCAGAAGGTGTAGCATTTCCTAAAGGGCTACCCTGGAAACATGGAAATTACCCAGAAGTCTCCATTCCTTATTTGCATATTGTCCACATTAACTTAAGTCTAACAATGATTTTGGTTTAACTCTAAGCCTCCCTCTCTTCTAAACAGCTCTATTTCTGCGTTAACCTGTTTGATGTATTTGCTGTATTGAAGAAGGAGATTTACAAGATAATAAAAACAAGGAATGACAATGCATATAACACGTCTAATTGGTTGGGCCCATGTCCAAAAAATCCCACAACGCTTTCATTCTGTTTGATATTAACCATGATGACAGTTCAGGTGTTTGGTATTAGGACAAGCTAGATATGGATCTAGTTTCCTACAGACGCTGGTGCATTGCACACATATTTTGTTTTCAGTGTAGCAGTGTACTAGACATCAGTACTCCGGTAAACCAGCCCTTATGCTTTCCTCTTAACATTTCCTAATGTAGGACAAGTTCAATAAATAATAGGATTATACAAACCTAACAAGCCTAAATGATTGGAAATCCCTACCCAGACACATGGACTGGAGACCTTTTATTTACATACAAATGATACCTTTCCTTGGCAGTTAATTGTGTGTGTATCTATGTATTAAAACTCAATGTATGTGTCTATGTGTGTTTGTATGTTCCAGATAAACTTCCAAAAGGCTGGGACAATTTCCATGAACTTGGTACACTCATGTATAGGACCTGGGGGAAAGCATAGGCTACTTTACAACTTTTAAAATGCCTCCTACCCCCTTTTCCCACATTTTGTACGTTAATTAAAGGACATTATACTCACCTTTTCCCCGATCCACTGCAGCATAGTACCCAGTGTGAGGACCTAAAATCGCTAAGTCCTCACCCTGGGTTCTTCTCTAACCCTGCACTACTTACCGCAAATCTGCTTCGGCGATCCACACTGTTCCACCTCTCTCCTACTGTCATTGACAGTCGCGAGGCAGCCAATTGGAAGACACGCCTCCTTGCAGAGCGTATCTTCCTATGGGCTGCCTCGCGATCTGTCATTGAAGCAGGAAGACGGAGGAATGGAGCGATCGGCGAAGCGATTTGCGTAAGTAGTGCAGGAGTTAGGGAAAGTACCCAGGTGAGGACTTAGCGATTTTAGGTCCTCACCCTGGGTACTATGCAGCTATGGATATAGAGGAGCGAGGGTGAGGTTTTATAGTTGTCCTTTAACCCGTGTGCTGCCATCTGTTGGTGAATCGAGCGAATCAAGTTATTCCAAATGTCACGATTGTTCAGGTCATTACAATGCTTTACTTGATTTTGTTCTGGTTTGCTGTGATAGAATAATAGAGCTGTCAATCACAAGGAGCAGCAGACCATGTGATGTAACAATGTAATGTGACCACACACTCGTCATCTCCTCTCATTTTTGGTTTGCCCAAGTCAAGATTGAGAGGTAAACTGACCAATCCAAGATATGCTTTAAAGGGGAAGTTAAGCGATACGCACTATAGGGGAGTTGATGCAACACGCTTTAAAGGGAAAGTTGATGCAATAAGCGCTATAGGGGAAGTTGATGCGATAAGCGCTATAGGGGAAGTTGATGCAATACGCACTAAAGGGGAAGTTGATGCGTACATGCCAAAGGGGGAGTTGATGCGATACGAGCTAAAGGGGAAGTTGATGCGATACATGCCAAAGGGGAAGTTGATGTGAAGCTCGCTAAAGGGGAAGTTGATGTGACATGTGCTAAAGGGAAAGTAGATGTGACGCTCGCTAAAGGGGAAGTTGATGTGACACTCGCCAAAGGGGAAGTTGATGTGAAGCTCGCTAAAGGGGAAGTTGATGTGACATGTGCTAAAGGGGAAGTTGATGTGACGCTCGCTAAAGGGGAAGTTGATGTGACACCTCGCCAAAGGGAAGTTGATGTGAAGCTCGCTAAAGGGGAAGTTGATGTGACATGTGCTAAAGGGGAAGTTGATGTGACGCTCGCTAAAGGGGAAGTTGATGTGACACTCGCCAAAGGGGAAGTTGATGTGAAGCTCGCTAAAGGGAAGTTGATGTGACATGTGCTAAAGGGGAAGTTGATGTGACGCTCGCTAAAGGAAGTTGATGTGACACTCGCTAAAGGGGAAGTTGATGTGAAGCTCGCTAAGGGGAAGTTAATGTGAAGCTCGCTAAAGGGGAAGTTGATGCGATACATGCTAAAGGGGAAGTTGATGTAACATGTGCTAAAGGGGAATTTGGTGCAATATGCGTTAAAGAGGAAGTTGGTGTGATACGTGTTAAAGGATGGTGTGATACATGTTAAAGAGTAGTTGATGTGATATGCATCAAAGGGGAAGTTGGCGTGATATTGAATCCTCCACTGTGTTGACCCCCCGAAGTTAACAGATTTGTGGCTCAGCTAACCCCAGTGAGTTTGAATGGGTGAATGGGTCAGGTTTGGTTAGAAACTGCGGTCCAGGTCTGTTGAACTTTCAATGCAGTTCGGGTTAGATCTTTAGAAAAACCGAGCAACGCCGGGTCCTCTGCTAGTGGTTCAATAAAAGATTTCACATTATACGCTTTTGGTGTGCGACCTTCCATATATTGTTTCTAAACTGGATACCATTACCCCATGGGGTAGAGGTTGGAAGCGTCTGCACCCCTGCAGTTGGATGTGCATGGGAATTTTTCCTAAGGAGATTACAGGTGCCCAGAATCCCCCTTTCTACTGGTTTATAATTATTGGCAGTTCTGGCACCTTGAGGTCATCAGAAAATACAAAGAATGTCAGTGTGAAGGGGATTAATACAGGAGCCAAATATAAAAACAAGAGAGCAAGTTTTTGTATGGGGAGAGGTGAGAAGTGATCACATAGACAAGGACAGAGGCCGCATAGTAACACAAATGGGAATTTCATGCTTATGCTTATTGTCATGGTACCAGTATAACCATGAACTGAACTCCAGAAAGGAACAAGGACTATTTTACTATAATGAGTGTTACACCCTTACAAAGGATAGAACAAGGTTACGGTTGTACTGACCCTACTGTTGTATGGTCATGGGACTCCTTGGTGACTTCTAATCCTTATATTTTAAATAAGGTAAGAATTATACAAGAAGCAAAAATCTAGGGGAAGGGAAATTATAAAAATACTTTATTATTGGAGTGGCCTTTAAAAAGGTGTGGTTGAAATGGTGGTGTGATGAGCGGCCCATGATAAACCTTTCAGGCTCCCTCCCTTAAAAATCCTGCACTTGCCCCTGTTGTTAAAGAACATCAAAGTCCCGACACAATCCAACCACCCTTCTTTGCTTCACGTGGTTAGTAACAGCCAATCTGCCATCTTGCAATCACTCACAACAATTCATCTTTACCTCTTCCAAAGATTTGGCACATAGGCTGAGTATTAAATGAACGTTTAATTCTGGAGTTAACAATAAGTTTATCCATTCATATTAGAACATTTCCTGAAGAAGTGAGTCATACATAGTTATCACAATAATAATAATAATACCCATCCCTATAGGCTCTATTCCGTTTGTGGAATTTAACCTAGAGACCCAAGAAGAAAACCAGAAAAACAAAGACTAACATTCTAACTTCTTTGTTTCGGTCAGTAAGTTTTGTCACCCTTATCTGACTGTAGTAATGGAGCCCATTTTCACGGGACCTTTGAGATGTGGCTACCCTGCCCAATTAGCAGTGTAGTGGACCAGCTTTGGTCCAAAGGTCCTAAGGTGTTGAACCCCCCTTAACCATCCTAGATGGCAAGATGGCACTCGCCACGCTGTCCTTCTGTCCTTCTAGGGTGTGCATATACTCTAAACATATTGTATATTCATGTATCACTGTAGGATGTGATTGTCAAACAGGAATACCACGTTCTTCCTACCTAGGACCTCTAGTTGTCCTTGTCTATCACTATCACAGTCACTGCAGAACACAGTCTGGTATTAATACCGGATAAATGTTGGATTACTTCCTCCAGTGTTTCTTGTACTTGCAATATCCATTTCTGGTATTTCCTGCCTTTTACATATTACCAGGGTTAAGGACCTAAATATAACTCAGGCCTTTTGCTGTTAGACCTAAATACCAATGTTACTCTCAAGCTGGGGATTGTTTCTTTTTATAGTTCTGCGAAATTAAAAGGACTAATCAACAGGCTGAGGCATTAAAGGCATTGGTCAAGAGAACCCACTAGAATATAAATACTTTGCATGGTGGAGTATTTCTAAAAAATTAAAATAGATTTTGTTGTCCATTTCATTGAGGGTATGGGATGGCTTACAAGGAAAATGGCATCAAGGTACAATGTTTTTTGGAGGTAATCTATAGTCAAGATAAATTATGCAAAGCTCCTAATCTAAGCAGCCACACTGGCCTGTTATTTTATTAAAGACATTATAGGTGCAACATTCTTAATTTATAAAATCATCCAGCTTTCTTTTTAAACTATACATGAACCTGCCATCACAACGTCCAATAGTTTCACTGTTCTCACAGTAAAAAATCCCCTTCCGGACTTAAAAACTATCAGGATTCAATAAGGTCTTATCGTTAAAATGGTCCAATTTAGCCCCAACTAATCAGATCTTATTTAACATTTGAAAGCTAACATCTGATTGGTTGGGGCAAAATTAGCACATTTTAAATGATTAAGAACTTATTGAATAACCCTGTAAATGTCTTTGTTTCCAGTCTTAAAGATTATGTCCACCCTAAATATGGTAAAAATAGATTGTTTTGCTGTATTAGTCCATATATGAGTATAAAGTTGAGTACTGTGATACTTTTAAAGGACTAACAGTTTATTTTAGTAGACAAGATTTCTTGGGGAGTAGTTGGGGATGGGCTGTGGTGCCCTACACTACAGAAAAATCTTTTTATGGGAGGTGTTAGGGCAGCCATGAAGAGATTGGGAGGGCGGAGGGTGGGGGAGGGCTCCATTGCCAGACAGATTCCTCCAGAAGTAACAGGGACCGGATGACACACAGACAGCTCTTAAGCTGGGTACACACAGTAACGATAAAGCCCCGATACCGTCGGATCCGCGGTATCGGGCTTTATCGTTACTGTGTGTACGTTCGTTTCCCGAACGAGCGCGCCCGCGAACGATTGGGTCGGCCGTACGCTCGTTCGGGAAAGCCGAAAATTTCCATCGGCCGCGCTAACCCTATAGGAGTCTAGCGCGGCCGATGGAAACCACCAGTCCCGAGCGTTCTCCCTATAGGGAGAACGCTCGGACTGTGTGATGCAGATCTTTGAAAGATGCAGACAGGATCTTGCAGATCCTGTCTGTCATCTTTCAGAAATCTGTACTGTGTGTACCTATGTGGGTACCTAGCTTTACTCTTAACTTTTCTAAGCTTAGGACAACCACTGCAGGAGAACCATAAGGAGCAGGGATGTACTGTAAGGATTTTTTAACACTGTAATACTGTCATTAACAATAGTTAATAAGTGAAAAACTGACTTGTGATTTACTTTCTTTTCCAAACTCCTAGGCCAACACCAGCGTTCACATTTAATGCGCAATCAGATCGCGGTTGGAGCGCGGTAGTGGGCCTTGCCCTAATTCTCTGGTAAAATGTCATTTTTACCTTTTTTAAAACCATTGTGGGGTTGGAACGGTTGGGCCAGAAGGTATGGGAGCTGCATGGATCAGTTTCTTATAATAAGAAATATATGTAAATATAATATTTTATGTGTTTGATGAAGGTGCTTGAGCACCGAAACATTACATGGTGTTTGTACAGATGAATAACACCAGTTGCATCAAGTCTGGTGTGCGCAGTTTCTTTGCCTTACTGTGATGTGCCTGCCAGCTCACTGCGGCACCCAGCATATTAGTCTTTTACGACTGAAGTTGTGAGTGTGCAGGATCCCTGTTTTTTCTTTTCTTATAATAATCACTCAGTGACACAGATGAGTGATTATTATATAAATATTCCACTGCTGCTCCCATTATAATTTGTGCCTTTTATGTATTATAAGAATATTACAAGTCACGAACAGTTAATCGCCCTAGAACTCACCCTGCAGTACTCTATTCACTACTTGATTTA
Source organism: Hymenochirus boettgeri (assembly GCA_019447015.1). NCBI lineage: Eukaryota > Metazoa > Chordata > Amphibia > Anura > Pipidae > Hymenochirus > Hymenochirus boettgeri. Next base: position 332,471,163 of record CM033470.1, read on the forward strand.
TTGTGGATTAGAAATTATAACCAACTGTTTCTCTCCATTATCTTGTTCATTATAAACATATATTGATGGGTGAGAATATACATATATATAGACATATATTTAGGGAAGGTTTGTTTCAATGGGGAAGTCAGGTTGTATGGGAATGATTTCCAGAAATGACCGAAGTAACGGTAACTGGAAATGATACAGATCTGCACTGTATAGAGTGACACTTAGTGGGGAGAACTGGGACTTCTGCAATATTGGAACAGCTAGAAAATGACACGGACCAAGTTCCAGTTCCCCCTCAATACATAATTTATTAATTATTCAGTTGTATCTTCCTGTTAACTAGTTCAGTCCATAAAGAGTGATGGGCGTTCCCAGCTGATATATTTTATTATAGAAATAAAACATAACATTGAAAGCAGAACTACAGACACGCCCCTTTCCCTAAACCACGCCTGCAAACAGCGAACACAAGGCATAGCCCCGCCTCCACCCCCACGACCCCCTCTTAAAGAGAGACACGCCCACAAACAAACCAAATCACGCCCCTTCTCAACAAGCCACGCCCACACCAAAACCTCCGAGGAGGTCCGGCCCCTTTTCCCGTCACGTGACACTGCCGGGTTCCCCACACGGCTTCTGAGTGGAGCCGCTCGCCATTTTTTCCTTGCAGCTGCTCCTCCGACATGTCCGGTCAGAGCATTACCGACCGCATCACCGCGGCCCAGCACAGCGTCACCGGGTCGGCCGTCTCCAAGACAGTATGTAAAGCAACGACTCACGAGGTCATGGGGCCTAAAAGAAGCACTTGGACTGTGAGTGTGCAAACTGAAACTACAAGTCCCAGGGGCGATAGCCCCGAGGGATGATGGGAATTGTAGTCTTTTGGATGTGTGATCCAGAGGGAAGATGTTTAGTGCTCTGTGTTATCTCTGGAGGGGATGCTGGGAAATGTATTTCAACAGGTGGGTTGGAGGGCAGTTCCATATGAGCAGGTCCTTTGGCAGCTTCTGTTGGACTACAACTCCCAGTGTTCACTTGTGTGGGGGAACAGTACCCAGTGGTGGTCTGTCTGGAGACAACAATTGGATACAGTAAATGTATCTGGATACTATCATATCCCTATTGTATACCCACAGCTGATTGGTAGAAACCCTCTCTCCTGTTGGGAATCTTACTGACATGCCTGAGCTCACTGACTAGGAGGGGGCAGTACAGCAGGGATTACTTGGCAGAAAGCTTTTCATGTGTCTATGTAGTAATAAAATGACTTGTATATTTAGGGCAGTGTATAGTGGGGTTCCAACACTCTGCATTGCCACAAGCATATGCAGTAGGTGTACAGAAACTCTCATTGCATTCCATGATATTTGCTGGCATTGACAACTTCTCCTTACATTCACATCTTAAAAGTTTGGTGCATCTCTTGCATTTCAATCCTCACTAATTGAGTTATGCACTGGGAGCCAGTATCACTTTCTATTGCCTCCTCTAGGCAATGCACTGAGCCGATAACGGCTCTCTGTAAAGCGAATGGGGTTTTCCCGTTCCGAATCTTTAATTTTGTCTTAAAGATCCATTGCGTGGTCACGTTTTTTGCATCCGCTGTTAGGTATGTCTTAAAGTCATGTTACCCTTGGTACATGGGTTAACCTGATTTTAAGACCGAAAAAGACAATAACTGCTCTCCGTGCATAGCCCTATAAATATCCCATGCTACTACGAAACCTTTTTCAGTGTGTGCAACAGTATTAGAATTTTAATAAAGTTCCACGTGCTATCAATGTTTCAAAATGAATTATTAAAATAGTTTTGCATGACTTTTTTTGCTGTTGACAATAGCGGAATTGGTAAGCGCTAATGTACCTTAACCAGATGTTCTCTCCCTTGCTGGTAGAGGTTGCTGTCTCCTCCCTCTGCTCAATGAGCTTTTAGGAACGTAAGCATGTGCAGAGCAGACAGCAGTGGAAAGAATATTCAATCATTGGTTGTGAAGTCAGCAGTCCATAGCCTTGATTGACTGCATGGAAGGAGGAGCCAGCTTACTCAACCAGAATAAGGACAATAATTATTATTAAATATCTTGTTTGTAATTAATCTAATAATATGCTAAACATACTAAATTGGGTTCAGGTAAAAAGCGACTAGTTTTATTTGTTTTAAAGGCGACATGCACTTACATAGAGTATGTATGTAATTACAGCATATGGAGTTTTAGGACCCCTTTGTGTGATTAACAACACTTGGAACATTCTTTGTAAGCATTTGTGTGGCTTAAAATATTTTTTATTTTATGCTTGATTTATCCTTTAAATGTCTATGTTCAGCTTTGTTAAGGAACGTTGGGAATTTTTGTTAAAAAGGATGTATTTGGTCATGTAATCGAAGTCGATATGACTTTATGGTTGATTTGGGGGAATTCTGAAATTGAACGATATCATGCTTAAGAGCAAATTGGCTCTGTTACTGTGACTGCAAAGGTTGTAGCTGTAATTTAAGAGATTTAGTGGCCAAACTTTTTTAGAGGATGCTGTTGCTGTAATTCAATGACATTTGGGCAGACTAGGACATTTAATTTTAAGAACTGCACTGTGTGCGTTTGCAGATGTATGATTGTTTCATGTTTATTTAATCCAGCTAAGAATTTGACTAGAATATTTCCAAATGTTAACCAGAGCAACAAGTGCCACACTGTAACATGTAGTGTTTAGAACTTTAGGTGATGTAGCATTAAAGATCCTGGGATGTGGGTGTAATGGGGCTGGCATTCAGTTATGTGTGATTAATTGTCCACTAGGTCCATTCTCAGGTCAGTTTTCCTGGGTGTTTTCTAAATAGGTGCTAACAGTGGGTTTGGATAACCTCTCCCCCTCAACACTTCCACATAGTTAGAATAGGTAGGGGACCAAGAAATTAATCACTGCCCTTTCTACTGCATGGTTCTTTAATAAAGCAATAAACTAATGAGATCCATTAAAACCCCTTAGTTTCCTAATTTAAAAAGGCTGAAACTGATCGGTCTAAACATTTTTTTTCTTTCCCCTCCATGGCTGGTGATGTTATCCACATTCAAGTTTATTGAGTTGGTACAAAATAAAACAAAGTCTGAGCTGGATCCTTTGCAGCAATGAAGGACCCATGAGAAAAAGAAGATTGTAACATTAGAACTGCAGATTATCAGTTCCCATTATATTGGGATTTCCAGCATTTACTTATGTACATATTTCTTGGTCTGCTGGGGGAGGCTAGTCATATTTTAGTGTATTTGGATACAGTAGTTTTTCTTAAACTATTTGATCAATTATCTGTAGTGAATAGTCAGGATGAGGTAACATCACTAAGACTGGCCAATCACAGTACAGAGCATTCATTTGGATTAAAACGGGCATCAGTTTGTCTGCTAGAGGTAGGACTTTGGGCAGAGAGAAGAAATTCTAAACTGCAGTGGGTATTTCAATCATTGATCTTTCTGTTCAGATAACACATTTTAGGGCTAGGCCACTTTTTTCTAAACATTGCAATCTAATAGCATTTTTTCTAACATTGCAATCGCGGCAACACTTGCTATTGCGTTTCCGATACGCAAACCATGCGATCACCATTTTAATGCGCAATCGCGTGCAATTTCGCATTTCAAAAGGAGAAATCGCATGCGCAATCGTGTACGATTGTGTTTGCAACGCAGTGTGGCCGTGCCACTGGTTGTATCATCCATTCCTCTTATACCTCTACATTGATTAACGTTACTCTGACTAATAGTTTTATGGTGTAAACTATTTAGCTATCATAGCATATGGGATATTGCACACAAGAATGTTTGCAATTATTTCCATTGTTATGCTTGAATTTTGTATTTTGTCAAGCATGCTATATACTCTTTCATTTTTATATTTATGTACTGTCTATGGTGTTTTGGACTGACTGCCTAGTTTACAGATTGTCATAAACAGAAACAACACTCTATGGATGTGTGCATGCAGGATTAGTATCCCATTTGTTATTCAATAAGACCCAGCGTTTCAGGCGAGTGCAGCCTCCCATTGGGTTAGGTTCCATCTCTATGTGATTGTTCTATTCTTTCCGGATAGCACCTGTTTGTGATTTGCATGGCAGTGTATTTCATTCTGACTGGCCACATGGTGCTGCCACGTTCTGGTCTACTATGGCAAACAAAATAGAAGATTGTTTAGACACATATGCAAATGTACAAAAAGGCCCCAGACATATAGAGGGGGTGGAGCTGGACTGGATTTGAACCCGAACTTCAAGTAAGTATTGCTGTGGATATAGGGTAAATCAAGGAATGAGGACTTAGTGTTTTTTTTTTTACCCTGGGTACTTTTAATGGGATGGGGGTATCTAAAGGTCAGTAATTCCCCTTTAATTGGTTTGGTAGTTTATCCATTGTAATACAAGCCAAATGGGTGCAGAATACATGTGATATTTTTGTTATTGTTGTTCGCAAAAACCTTTCATTTGGCACTCTGCCCATCATATCGATGTGTAATGCTTTTCAGGTGCACACAGGCAATATTTTCCTGATCGACCCGGTCGCCTCAATATTTTGAAAAATGGGGGGTGAAATATTGGGAGAAATTTTGCTACAACTTCAGATCTGATTAAATCTAGAATGCATCCACCAAGAATTTTCTTCCCTTCTCTGTTCATTTTTATTTTTGCAGAAAACAGTTTAAATGAGATTCTACATGCTATAGGTATTCAGTCTGCCTTTAAATATTCAGCCAAGATGCTGGTATGTAGAGTCTTTGAACAGTTCAGACTCAGACGAAGGCTGTATGGCAATTAAGACTTGTCTGTCTGTGTTTATTTACCATTAAAATACCTTTGCAGTATTTACAGGGACATCCCCCCATCCTCCCTTGGAGTTAATCTAACTGCTGCCTGTCAGGTGTATACAACATCCAATACTAACTGAACAGAGTGCAAGTGTAGACTTGAAAGAGATAATTGTGCTTTTTAATAAGAGTTGTAAATTTGCCCTGGTTTTTAATTTGCAGCACAATCAGTTGTTACCTTCTCGATTATCTACAGTTAGAAAACATCCGATTGGTTTGTATGGACTAATAGTGCAGGCAAAATTTTGCATCTCTGGGTACACACGTGGGATTTTTTTCGCCAGGACAAATCACTGTTGGTCGTGCCAAATGTCCTGTCGGTTCGGTGCGGTCCATAGGAGTCTGTGCGATTGGCAGTGATTTTCTGACATGTCTGTTTCCCGTTCATCCGATCTGGCAACCGACATTGGTTGCCGGCATGGCAAAATCACTTTTTGGCCCAACCACCAATACACGGAAATATTGTTCGGTTGGGCCAAAAAATCTAATTAAATTGTGTGTACCTTATTAAATAAGCCCCATAATGTATCTACCATAGTCATATTGGACCTTATTTTAAGTAGTTTTTTTTCAATACAGTAAATATAATTTGTGTCTCCGTCAGTGGAAAATCACCAAATTTAAACTTATTGATTTTTGTTTTCCAATGGTCTGTTAATAGCGTATTGCTGAGAGTCACTGTATAGTTTTGCTATCAATCCTGTAAAGTGGCCATACACATTAGCATATAAGGTAAATCCCGTCGGCCCACGATGGGATTAACCTAATAACGCTAATGTGTAGGGGCCGAATTCGACCAATCGTAATGCAGATGAACATCCGTTGTCAGCATTATGGTCAGTCGGGGAAGACTTTAAAGTAAGGAGAGCCGATCACGTCGGCCTGTGTATGGCGCATGGCTGGCCAATCCCCTTACCACCTATGGGTGAACGGTCCGTCCATGTCTGCGGTTCCGTTCGCAATGTGCAGACAGATACCAAAGGGATTTGTTGCCATATTGCGATGGAAATTGGATGTGTATGGTCAACTAAGTCTTGTCATCCAATTGGTGCGTCCTGCCACTTCGCCAAAGGATTCCGCAGTTTCGTTGCTTTTACATGACCCACTGTCTGCTACTCTAAATGTTGTATATTATTATTGCTGTCTGCCATTATATTTTGTAGACCATAGATACCAACCCTTCATGGAATGGAATCTTATGTCCTACTTAATGGAGTTGTGAAGCCATTGGATGCCAAGTAATTTCTTCATAACCACTGTTTTATTCCTGATCTTATACAGGGAGGGTAACTGGGAGTTTTGTACAATATTTTCCCTATTAGACACCAATATCTATGAATTGATGCTGTGATCATACAATCAATATTGGTGCGCGTATGGGGCCTTTTCAGCTTAGGTACAGAAGATGGATATTTTGGTTTGGAATATTGGTAAACCATTTGCCTCAATCTTTAATCAAAATTGGGTAAAAAATTAAGTAGGAGACACAACTTCAGTGTGTAGGAATTATTTTTGGGAGAAGGCTTTGGGGCTATGTTGAGTGGGCAGTTGGCTGCAAATTGGTTTTTAATACAGGGTTCCAGGCGGCTCTTTATCTGGGAGAAAATGAGAGTCCAGAGATAAGTGTACTTGGTAGCGACTGGCAGGCAGTTGGAAAATCCATTTTTAAAGCGTGTGAAAGCCAAGAATTTACTGGAGGTTTCTTGTTTACAATTCTGTTAATGTTTATATAGAATCAGTTGCATCTGTAAACCCTTTAGGCTGGGTGCACGGAGTCCGATCCTCTGGTGTTGTAATAGTTCCAGCCCTAGGGTTGAAATATCAGTAGTTGAAAAGAACCTCGGACATCATTTTAACATGACCGATTGTGTGGTCCTTGAAGACTGTACTATTGGAAACATTTAATTTCATGTCCAAATTGAAGGAATGTTTGAGGCCTCGTTCACACTAGACATATTTTTGTCCAGCCAATTTAACAGATTGGATTGACCCGGTCCATTAAAAAAAAAAAAACACCGCGTGCACTGTCTCTAAATGGACCCGTTTTCAGAAAAATATCGAAAACAGTCCACTACATGGTACAAACCAAAAAACTGACAGGGTTATTCAATAAAAGTCTTATTGTTAAAAATGGTGCTACTTTTGCCCCAACCACAGATGTTAGCTTTCAAACGTTAAATAAGATCTGATTGGTTGAGGCAAATTAGCACCTTAACCGACTTTGTATAGAAATATATTCAAAAAAAGAAATCGCACACCTTTATTTGTCAGTCCTTGGGGCTATCTCATGGAGCCAAGTACCACTTCCATGGCGATATAATACTTCAAACAAAAGTGCCACAGGCGCACACCGTCTGGTGGAATAAACTGCTTTATTGTGATATTGCCCACTCTATTGCCCACTATCTTGTCAGGAGGGCAAAGGAACACCCGAACGTTGTTTGAGAGTGGCAATTCTCAATAAGGTAATTTATCTCACCAGACGATTATGTGCCCCTGGGATTTTTTGTTTCTGAAACCGACTTTTGTCTTTCACACCGAAATTATCGGCAATACTCCAAGCTGATTAACCTAAAATTTTTTTGCGTCGGCCAATCAACCCAAATATCGAACTGTGTGTACACAGCCTTAATGCAAAAAAAAAATATGAAATAGATATAGTTTAGGTAAAGTTTGTTTAAATTTTGAAAACATCTATTGGTGCTTATTCTAGGCTCAGCAGGCCATTAAATGTTCATTAGATGTAAATGGCCCGGTTGTGGCTTGTTCCAGTACATGGGCCATGGATTTCTAGATAATCAAGTGCTCAGGACATAAATCATTTTATATTTGTTTGTGTTGAAAGATTTTGAAAGGTTGTCATTGACGACAACAACAAAAGTGAAAACAAAAGAACTGTTTAAATGTTGTCTATTTAGAGAACCTGGTTCCTAAACCCACACAACGGCATTTCTAATGTTAATCTGTTAAGGGGAAACAAAGGTTAAAAAGCACTTAAACAATGTAACAAATGCAAATTTGCTTCCTTTTCCATAGGTGTCCCCAGAGGCTAGTTCTATCAATCCATTTAAATAAACAAGTGGTTGTGGAGGCATGGTGAGCTGAAAGAAAACACTGGTTTCCTCAATGCACAAAGTGAGCATTTTAGAAGGTGCTATGTTCGTGTGTTACTACTAAGATGGTGGTTTGGACCCACCAAATGTAAACACAGTTTTGTATATTTAAAGAAGGTGAAATGGCCTTTAGTATTAGACGTTTATTCACACCCACCGTGTTTTTTCTGTTACTCTGCAGGAAACTGAATTACTGGTAGATATTCACATTTTTAGTGTTAGTTGAAGGGAAATGTCTTCTATTTTTAGGGCTTGTCCACACAAGGTCCATTTTTGGGGCACTTTTCTGAACAGACCATTTTAGAAAACGCAGAGCACATAGAATGCAATAGTACTGTTCACACTATTCCGTTCCAGCCTGTTGCATGCATTTCTGTCTGTTAAATGCGTCATATAAATAAATGGAAAACGCATTGCTCAAAACGGGCAGAAATGCACAGAAAAACACACTGTACATTTCTGTCTTCTTCGGTTCCTAGTGTGAACAAGCCCTTAAAAGGATACCTGTGTCACAAGGAAGATCTGTTTGTGAACAGAAACCTTTATAGAGGGCGTTGTAAAGCCCTTCATTTCATTTTGTACTTTCTATAATTATTCTGGAAGGAAAAAGATGCAATTCGGTAAGATTTAAATAGTTAAACCATCTTTGCTGTCTAATTGGCACTTTCTGCCTGTATAATGTGCGTAGTTACCGTCTATGCTGCTGACTGTAAATAAAGACTGGATGGGAAGGAGCCCTAGGCGTACGGGATTTGTTTCTTTGCTGTTGTCATGGAATACAGTGTTGGGAAACTTTAATGCTAGTGTTTGTGTTTATAATGTGCCGTGGTAGACAGGTCAATTCTGGGCCATGTGATATTATTTGTTTTTCAATTCAGTGGATTCACTCGTGTTGGAAAGAATTTTTAATTCTGCTTTTGAATTACCGATATTCCCAAAACCAGATCTAGTGTTCGGTATATGAATAGTAGTAGTCAGTCAGGATTAGCGTCTGCGACAATATAATGGGAGGAAATTCCTGTTATGTGGTCACTGGTTTACCCGGAAGCCTGGCACACACCGATATTCCTACCATCATCTATGTTTGGTGTATTATCAGTTGTTGTCATGGAACACCTCTCTGATTTCTGCATTATATTAAATATAAACTTTAATATGGATGTATTTTGCTGGAGGTGCACACGACTGTTAAGTTTGTTGGAGAAGAATTTTTGTTTTTTTGACATCAATGAAAACCCCAGAGAAATTATTAGCTAGAAGATTTCTAAGCCCCTTTAAGCATGTACGGTTTGGAAATCAGCTGCTTGAGTTATTCCCAGTCTTCAAAGTTGTCCTACCCTGCTCTATACATGGTCATGCTACATCTGATCTCATCAGGTGACTGCGTCTCTCCAGCATTAGAACGTAACAAGAGATGATTGCAGCATTGAAGGGAAAAATTCTTTGATATTCAGTTGCTGCTAATCTCTATTTTGCAGCTTGTCACGACTTACATTCTTTGGATCCCTAGAATTCATTGTCCTCTATTGTATTTATTTACTTTTTTTAGTTTGCAATGGTGGAAACGCAATTAGCCTACAGATTACCTTGTACATGTATCCGTACATAGTATTAAAATGCGTGCAAGCCTTGTTTAAGGTATCGGATGTGTAACAGTAATGAGATGATGTGTGTATTGAATCAATAAAATTGTATTAAAGAAATTTGAGCATCCCCTTAAAAACATCATCCTGGCCGATATAACCTCTGTACCACTCAACATTGCAATTGATTCGGCATGAAATCAACCAGTCTGAAACATGTTGTTGCAATAACAATAGCAATTTTATAATAGAGTTGTGTGAAGTCCTTGAGAGGTACGTCAATTTTACCTATTCTACAGTATTAGTCAACTTACCTCTGAACGTTCTGACATATGCCTGGTATGATCATATTGCGAGCAATATGAGCCCTTAATGTCGATGGCATATAATGATCGTGAAATGTTGAAGGTGTGTCAGCAGGCAGGTGTCTGCTTTGAACAAAACAAAAGTTGTAATTGCGCTGTTTATTATTATAAAAATTGATTGTGGATTTAGGAGCAATCCTGTATAAGTTGGTGAATGCAACAGATATCTAGAAATAACACAACATAGATAAATGAGCCCTGGGACTTTTCTGTTTTTCATGTGGATATTTGTATATCTCTAAACAAGGCCAAGCAGTCTGAAAACAAATCAATTTTCACTAAGTAATACAAGTAAAAAGTTATTGTAATTTAGGGAGAGGACAGTTTTATTACCGTATATAGTAGAGTATAAACCCACCCGAGTATACCCTATTGTTATCTAAAAAATAATAAAGTGACTGACTCAAGTATGAACCGAGGGTAGAAATTATGACCACTACTGCCTTCTGATTCTGTGTTGTTTTTAGGCTTTTAAGGACAGTACAGTAGTATGGCTATTACTGTATGGGAATTCTACTGTCCATTAAAGGGCAAGTAAAGCCTCAAACAATACAGAATCGAAAGGCAACAAAAGATACTACTCCTTCTGATTCTATGTTGTTTTGAGGCTTTATTTGCCCTTTAAATGGACAGCAGATTTCCCATACGCAATAGCCATACTGGATAGGCTATTACTGTATGAGAATTCTGCTGTCCATTTAAAGACATTCCTTGGCACTCCAGATGTTTAGGAAACTACAACTCCCAGCATACTTTAGTAGCTGTAGTTGTAGTTTCCAAACATCTGCACCCTCCCACCCAGTTCAGTGTTACTTCTCGGGGAATCCTTATGTGGGCATTCTTATATGTGCATCCTCCTGTGGGCATCCTCTCAGCTACCGTTAACTGCAAATTCAGAAACTAACTTAAGAAATCCGGCAGCCACTCGCTTGCTCCCGTCCTGACGGGCCGGCTTACGTCACTACTTGGCACCGGCAGTGACGTCAGCCGGCGCAAGGAGTGGCGAGCGTCATCCAATCGTGTGATTAGCTAAGGCATCGCGCCTAAGCCAATCAAACAAGCGGATACCGGTCAAGCCTCTTCCTGCTTGATTTCCATGCTCGAAACACGGAAGTTAAGCAGAAGGCATCGGTAGAACAAAGGCTGAAGTACATTTGTGGGGACCTTGCGAGGTCAAGGTTTATAGCCATTTACAGCCACCTACTAAAATTTAGTTTGGGGGGTGGACATACCCTTAAATTATTATGTTTACCGAGTGCTCCTATTTTCCCCCTCCCTCTCTTACCCACTGCCTTTTTGTAGTGTCTGAGAAGTTCTGCACAGCCTCACCATGGACACCGCTCTCCTTACCAATCCCGCCGTCTCTTCCCCTTTTTTCTTTCTCTGCTACCGTATATACTATATAGTATAGCCAAGGTTTTTCTGGCTTTAAAAATAGCCTGAAAACCCGACCTCAGCTTATACTCGGGTCGTAAGGTATTGTAAAATTTGTTGGGCAAGCGACATCAAATTGCATGTCTGTTCTAGCCTTTAGCCATGTAGATAGCTGCCAAGAGATCATAGACTCAAATCAGCCCTTTTGTAAAATAGCAACCCTAACAGGTAAAAGTCCCTGTTTACTGACTGTATATTATAATGCATTTTCGGTGTGATTGCTCCCATTATGTGCTAACTTTACATTAATGGTTCCTTAACCCGTCTTAAAAATGTATATATAACGTATCTATTCATACCCAGCATATCATTTTATTCTTGTATTTGTGTTTTATTTCTTTAAAGCAGATTTTCTGACAGCTAGTTTGGAATTGTTGCCAGTGCACTCTTCCTTCAGTGATGATTTGGCAGACATTATTTTAGTGAATGTTATGCACAACTGCAAGTAATTTACAGCAAGACTGTTGTCTGTATCACTTACGAATTCTATATTACTAAAGTATTTACTGATATTGTGAATACTTAATTTTCACCCTCAATCCCCAAAACTGTCTGTCCAAACTAGGTGCATTTTTGGCACTTAAGGCTTTAAGTTTCTGCAGTAAGTTGCTGTGAGCGTGGGTGAGTTTCTGTATGTGCAGCCACCTTACACCCAGCTAGCTGTGTTTTGTATAAATAGAATCACCATTGAACTTGATTTATTTCTCAGTATGGACTGACCCTTGAACAATACATAATCTTTTTTCCAACACATTTTATATGTTTAAGCACGATGGACTCAATTTGTGATTTTTTTCTCTCTGATAACAACAAAGTAGGCTCAGGTCCACGTCTTTCTGGAACTGTAAGTTAACCATTATGGTACCAGCAATCATATGAATGTATTGGAATTTTTTCTCTCGGTGACCAGAATCTTGGCAGCTTGTTCCAAAAGTGAGCTGGGCTGTTACTTCTATGTCGATTTAAACCCACATCATGTGTGTTTAACCTTATTGAATCCCCACAAAAATAGTTTTCAAATAGATTCCATTTATTTGTTTTCTACTGGTTTGCTTAAAGGAGAACTAAAGTGCAACTATAATTAAAAACAAAAATGCTAAAATTAGTTCTGGAGCCGGGAGATTCGGCCAGGCTTGCTCTGTGCTTCAGCACTATCTTTAATACAGGAAATCACAGGACGCTAACCTGGCAAAAACTGTACATGCTGGCTCTCCTCAACAAATGATGGTGGGAAGTAGAAACAAGCAATCCTACCTCCCTTCCCTAGATACTTTTTTCATTTCTACATTGGAGTGAAGGTCATGTTATCAATACTAATTAGTTCATTCAAAATGCATAAAATAAACCTTCTAGCAATGCATTGGCCATAGCTGGTTTCTGGTGTAGATTTTATACTATATTGTCATATCTTGGAAATTACAGATAAAATAGAAAATAGTACCAGTAATTGGAGTGTTGAATAAAGACATACATCCATCAAGTCACCCTATTCACCCTCTTTTTTTTAATTTATTTATTTTTTAACCCTACCTAACAGTTTGATCCAGAGAAAGGCAAAAAATCCCAGCTAAAAGGTCGGGGAATTCCTTCCTGACTCAAACGGCAATCGGAAAGTATCCCTGGATCAACCAGATCTATATGTATTAATACCAGTGATTCTCAATATTTTTTTAGTTTTAGAAACATATCCAGGCCATTTTTTAAAGCTATTCATGAACTTGCCATTACACATCTGCTGGAAGACAGTTTCCACAGTTTCACTGTTCTCACTGTAAGGAACCTTTCCTAACCTGAAGATGAAACTTCTTTTCTTCCAACCTTAAAGGATTGTCCACGGTTCTCTGATTCACCTATTAGTGAACAATGCACCAAGAAGTTCATTGTATGGGCCATTAATATATTTGTATAAGGTTTTTATGTCCCCATGCAACCTCGCTTCTCCAATGTAAACGCCCTAACTTGTCTAATCTGCCTGCATATTCAAGCCCTAC